>CAOKZL010000811.1:600000-885900 GCA_948472985.1 Iguana delicatissima | reverse complement strand
TCCAACTTCTCTGCCTCGAATGCAGACTCTAGGGGTGGACCAAATAGTGGTGCTAGGACTGCAGGATCTTCTGGGGCTTTTTTGCTGCAGTACAGTATAGACATTGAATGACCATTACTGGTGGTAAAAAATTTATTTCCACAGAGGCGACAAAAGGATTACATCACTCTTCGCATGTTCTCTCAGCTATTTATCCAGCACACTGTCCTCTTTATATATTATTTCAAATACAGCTAATTATTGGTTTCCTAATACATTTGCTTTTGCCATGTCTATAGAAAGAAAGTATTACAGCCCACACTACTTTGGCCTGAGAGAGCAGAGGCAAAGAGAGATTGCAGGGCACATATTTATACTGGAATGTTGTATCAGTTACTTTACTTTATGATTTACTCCAAATCATCTTACACTTACATTATCTTAGCAAACTGGAAATGCAATGCTAATTCAAAGATCCATCAGCTCTTGGAAGTCAGCATTTGGCACAAGCTTCTTTTACTACAGATCTGCCGAGAGAGCACACGGCTGGCAGAAATGCTTCGCTAGTGGCATTTATACCAGATTCTAACCTCCTCCATCCCAGGGATACAGTCACAATGCCAGGAACACAAGGCCAAGCTGAGGCTAGTCCTAAGTAATTTACAACACCTCTTGGCTGGGAAAGGTTTGGATTCAGCAGAGCTTCAGTTGGTCTAATGTCACCTAAGCTTGCCCTTAACCATCTTCAGTCAGAATTATACTGTAATTGTCCATTTACTACTCCTGTATGCAGCCAAATCAGTACCATCTGTGTACAACAGGGAAGTTTTAACAGGCTTTGGGAACACCAGTGTTTGTAGAAGAACAAAAATCCTTAAGGGAAAAAGTGAAAGGGGGAAAATATAGATCCAAACATCCTATTACGGCCACCAATCAGAGTATAGCCGGCATCAATCAGAGAAAAAGGGTGATAGTGAAATACAATCAGGCATTCCAGAAAGGGCTGGCTAGCTAGTGCCTTGAATAAACACTTTCAACCAGAGGCAACTGGTGGCTTCTGAATTGCAGGAGAGAGAATCCAATCTTGATTTTAATGGTAGCTCCACCATAGCTACTCCAGGTTTTACAGGCGTTATCCAAGTGCTGAACCTATTTTGGGAATAGGGTTCAGCACCTGGATAAGCTTCCAACAACCAGAACCACCTGTGGCAGAACTGTCCATAAAACCACAGAGCTATCACTAAAATCAAGTCTAGATTCTCCACCCCACAATTCCAGGGACATCAGCTGTCTCTGATTTCAAGACAAAAACATTTTATCACAGGTTCAATTTGTGAAGGTCTATAGTTTTAAACAGAGCATTACGAAGCTGCTTCTGAAGCAGAAAATTTATAGCAAAAGGGATGGTAGGGTTCAAATCTGCATAAAAATAAGATCTGGAGACATTTTTCTCCTAGTTTCAGAGTTTTTCAGTAATAAAGAATCACTCTATAGTTATTTGGAAACATTTATATCTTACTTAGTATTTTTCAGGATTGAGTCCAGGGACATAAAGTTAATACTGAGCCTGGATCCCAGTGAACCCGCTGGTATAAATCATCCTCCGAATATCTGGAAACGTCTTTCCTCTAAAACCAACTTCTAAGAATGTTGCTTTTGCTATTTGTTTCTAAAGAACCTCTATCAACATTTTCAGTTTAAGCTTACTGATTTTAAACCAAAGGCCATCAAATAACAAAACAAAGGAAATGATATCACCCCATGGCTCCACTGACATCTCAAAATTAGAGACCAGAACTTCTTTCAGCCCATGTCTTGAATTCAGTTTTAGGGAAGTTACTGGAGATGCATTCTAACAGTGGGTGGGACTGAAAATAACAGCTTATTTTACCTTATACTGCAAGTAACTAAGTATTGCTACATTTCCACCCTTTCAGAGTATTGTTATCATGGGGAAGTGGATATGGCTTCCTGGGAAAGCACAGAGGGAGGATCCTGGGGTTCCTTGCTCCTGCTTTATAATAAGAGTCCTCTCTACTAGTACCACAATCTACTATGCAAATTTAGAGACTGGTAGAAGAGTTACAAGTAGTCATGTCACTTGTGGTGGCAATGGGGACTTAGAAATTAGTCATTATATTATTATGTAAAAGGAGAATAACTTTCTTTTTAGACAAGATTACTTCCACAAAGGAACTGAAAGGTAATCAAGAAATAATGGACAATACAACATGTAACATCATAAGTTACTTTTTGGGGGGGGAGAACCATCAATGGTAACGAGTTGCTTTTTGACCTCTGCAATGAATTTCATTATGAATTTTTAAAAGTATCTTTTTAAAAAAGCATTGACAATTGTGGTTGTTTGCCATCAGGTCAACTTGAACATATGGCAACACTCCGATCAGAGACTCGAAGATCCCATGTCATTAATTGCTCTATTCAAATCATATGGCTTCTTTGATTGCACTGATCCACCTGTAGTTCAGTCTCCCTCTTTTCCGACGGCCTTCCACTTCACAAATCATGATCATCTTTTCTGATGTATACATATGGAAAAATGTTTTGAATCCAAAAAGACAAATTATAAATTGTGTATATTCTTTTTAAAGCCTTATAAGAAAATAGACTGGTAAATCATGAAGGTGGTAATAATATTGCAGAACTCTATTTGGATTAAGAAACCCAAATCATCCCATACTATAAAATTATTCCATTTTTATACTAACCTTAGAAGTTCTGGTGTAGGAGTTGAACGCTTAGGTCTTGCTATTTCTTCACCTGGCACATAAGATACAATTTTAAGATCATTTCCCCAGCATACTCCAGAAAAATGGTGCATTCTCAGGATGGCAGAATGATCAATCCATGTATAATTGGGTTTGATTCCCTTGCACCAGCCAAAGCAGGATCTCTCAGTGTTCTTTTTTGATTTTCCATTAGACTTCTTCCCTTTCCGGATAGTTTTTTTTTTATTCTCCTAACAGCCACATTCTTTTCCCTAGCCAGTTCCTATTTTATGAGTTTAGTCAGTAACTAAAATGAAATGTCAACTGCATATGCCTCCTTTGCTCCATTAAAGTAGCTGCAGAGAACACCAGAATATTTCTTCAAGCATCACTTTCCAGGATAAAAAGGTATATCTGCGCTGGCCAATATTTGCATTCTTTATGTTTGAAATATCAATAGAAAGTGTCGCAATCTATGCTTGCCAAGTCCATTTCTCAGTAGCATGCTATTTCTGGTTTTTAGTGCTTAATTTGTATCTCATGGAATAGATATAACTATGATGCTCCTTAACATAATAATGATAATCTGAAACTAATTTTGCCATTCACTTCAGCTGTCACTGTCACCTCTACTAATACTGCTTATCTTTGATCTCCTCACCCATATTATATATAATGTTTATGTATGTGTGTGTATGAGTATGTTTGATAAGAAAGTATATATCTATGCTTTGACATTTTTTTCATGATGCCCTATTTTATGCAAGTTTTTTTTTTAAAAAAGTCCTATTTCAACCAAACCCTTGGTAATTCCAAATATCTAGCATCTGTTTTTCAGCACCTGCTGAACTTGTTTGTGCACTCAGGCAACTGGACACACTCCATATGCTTTTTAATTTAAAATGTCTCATCTCATTTTGATACTGTCAGAGTTTGTTAATTTTACTTGCTACAAATTCATGCAGAACTTAACAGTAATATGAAGTATTACTACTGATGCCTGACAGACAAAACATTATTTTGAGAACTACACCTTTAGCAGTGTATGCAATTAAATATCTTCTTGCAGTAATTTTAGACTGTGAAAAATAAGTAAATATATGCAATCACTGAAGATCTGAAACATATTCAGAAACATGTCCTAAGAAATTAAAACACATACATACTTACTAGATAAATTCCTTTTTATTGTACCCTAAAATTAAAAACAAAAACAGCAGTTTAAGACTAGATCAGTATATTTATGACAGTAGAATAAATGAAAGACTCGCTTTCTTTGTCAGATAGTAAAGGAAAGAGGAACTAGAAAAGGATACAGGAAACTGACACTATTAAGCCAAAGTACACACTCCATCTTGGATGCCTTCGCATATTGTTCACTGACTACTCCATTCATTTAAGGTTTATTATGTTTTCACAAATGTAAGGCCTGATAATTTCAGATGTTAAAATAAAATTGATCACACTATCTTTAAGTACAGTGAAACACCAAATATTCCGAGTTTAGAAAAATAAATATATTAATCATCCAGAACTGGACTTATGATGGCCAAAACAGATGACAGTTTTTAAAAATTGCGTTCACCCAGATGTTTTCAACTAAATGCTTTCAACCAGAATTTATACAGAAATACTTGAAGCAAACAAACAAACAAAAAAAGGCAAACATCAAAAAATGGAGGAGGGTGGAAAATGGGAAACAAGACATGTAAGTCTGACACTGCATAGTTGTGCAAAAAGCAACCTCCAAGGAGGTATTAGAATGTCTACTGCTAATCAGTTTGATTCAGAGTCCCTACCCCCTGAACAGAAGGGCCCCTGCCATACATGGAAGGCACCAGGATTCAACAGAGGCTGCATTATGGAGAAAAGGGTTAGGGAATCATTCTCTGCTGATTCCCCCCTACAGCACTATGCATGATTTCTCATACTGTCCTCTGGAGAATAAACTGTCATCCAGAACAGCTTTTCAGAAGCTCCAGGGGAAGAAAGAATGGTGCAACCTGCCTCTTTGTCCTTCCCTCCAAGCTGAGGAAAACTTCACCCAGTGATACCCTGTGTGTGAGTAGGAATGGAAAAATATTTTTAATTATTCATTTTCTGGTTCAAAAACTGGCTTCCTGAATGCTGGGAAACCCTGTTGGAAATAATAATAGAGCATTCAAACTTTTCCACGGTTTTCTCCCCATCTTTGAACTTTCCAAATTGTTATGGGGAAATTATTTTGTTGAGAAATGCAAAAGGGTAAAAAACATGTTTCCTGTGCAAAAAAACATGTTTCTTGTGCAGACAATATGTATATTTCTCTTTTTTTATTGCTCTCCAAATCCTTTATCATCGTATTCCACATATTTTATATCACATTGATTATATATTTTTTATTTCATGTATCTAAGTCTCTTTCTCCTTATACTCATTATTACTATAATATCATTCTTGTCTATTCTTTCCAACTACATTTTTTAAGAATTTTTTATTATTTTTTTATTATGAAATAAACTTAAACAATACAAATGCAAATAAACAAAACCCCACATATAACAAAAAATAGTGAATAAACCCACCCCCAGAGCCAACTTTTTGTTTACTCCACTTTCCAAAATTGCCATTCTTCTTGTGGAAGAGTAACTTTACCATCTCTTATCCAAAAATATTTTCCAAATTTCTTCAAAATCATTCTCTTTTACAAGACCTTTCATAAATCTAATTCTACAAGTTAACTTATCATTAATTGCAATTTTCCACACTTCTTTATACCATTCCTCTATTTGAATTTCTTCATTTATTTTCCATTTTTTTGCTATTACTAAGCTTGCTGCAGTTAGCAAATTTGTTATTAATTCCTCCATTGGCTGAGTACACTCAACCTTATTATATATAGACAGCAACCCTATATTTGGACATATTGGCATATCAATTCCTACTATCTCTTTTATTTCTTTAAAAGCCTTTTGCCAAAATTCCATTATCCTATTACAATTCTACCACATATGCATGTATGTACCAATTTCTTGAGATCCTCTCCAACATAATCTAGAATATTTCTCATCTATCTGATTTAATCTTACTGGAGTCAAATACCATTTCCAAACTATTTTATAATAATTCTCTTTTATTCTTACCGATAATTTTTTTAAATGACGTTAATATGTATATTTCTCTGCAAAATAATTTCCCCAGAACTCTTAGGTATGTTTGAATACTAAGTGACTATGGTAGAATACAGCTTAGCTTTGTTTGCATATTTTAGTTACATGAAAAGCATCACTACTGTGGATACCAAATAATAACTAGTGAATATGCTGCAGTAAGCATGTATATTCTTACTTCAGAATTCTGAGCTGAATGGTGAAAATGAACCAAGTTAGACCCTCAAAAAACCAACAAAAGCAAAAGAAAACCTCATCCCAGAAATAGCTGAACCAAGTTAACATGAGCTTGTCTTCATTTGTATCTGTGTCAATGAGAGGTGGAATATTGCTTTATCTTATTTTCTAATAAGAGCCCCTGGGATAGGAAGAATAGAATTTCAAGAATGGCATGAAACCCAAAGTATCTTTTGTCCCATAACTTAAATAGCAAATTACAACATTTGTAAGCAATACAGGTATACCTCAGTTAACAAAGTAGATGTGTTCCTAGGCATTACTCCTTTAACAGAAAATCTGGTACCGGAGGCAGAAATAACGCTGAAAGTATAAGGACAGGTTTCTACACCATGGAAGAAGGGAAGCAGGAGGAGCAGCACGAGGAGGAGTACAATTTAACATATTTTAGCAAACATTTTATTCAAAACTAACAATATGCGATGTGAAATGAAACCACCATATTAGGTTAGCCTTGGATACATAAACAAAACCTTTTTGAACCTTCTAGAGACCATTTGAAAGCTTCTTCCAGAAAAGTATGCAGGGACTGTTTTTTCTTTCACTAGCTTCCACTCCACTTCTCTTTGCATTTTGATAGCCAAACTGGCCAGACATCTGGAACTATGCTTTTTTAACATGCTGGAGGCAGCTGGTGGGGCAAACTTATCTGTTCTCTCCATTTCCCCCCTCTTTTGTTGTTCTTTGCTTGTGTAAGGGATTCTGAAGGCTATTCTTTATCTTGCCTGTTGTAGGCAGGCACACACAACTATACCATGATTGGCTGGAGTAAAACACTGCTCTTTCCCACTTAAAGATTTTAATGCAGATATGCTGCTGTAGCCACACAGTGAAAGTCTGCATTTCTCTAGCCCTCCTTCACTATCTTCCCAGTGCTGATGCTGCTAGAAAAAATCTTCTAGTTAAACAGAGGACAAGGAAGAAAACGAGACGGTGAGTGAGTATTAAAAGTTTCATAAAAAGGAGCTTCTTTGACAGAAGTTTTGCCAACAGAGGTATACCTGTACAGTTCCTTCTGTTTCTACATATACACTATTTATATAAAAAGAGGCAGTACTTCACATATTCACATTCCCCTGTAAGAAAAGTAATGTAAACGTTATGACAAAAGGATTAGGTTAATCTGCTTTGCTTGTAGTTCACAAAACCGGTTTATAGTAAATATAGATTATAGTCACCCCCTTGTCATTTCTGATTTAACATGAAAAGTCATGCAACTGCTTACCGGGCTGCGCCTCTGCGATTAGCAAAAAGGAAGAGAGAACAGACAACTAGTCAGAGAATGACAGAACATGGGGTGGCGGAAGGATTTTGATAAGGGCTGGCCAAAAGATATTTTTCAACCTGAGGCAAAAGAGAAGATGGCCTCTCCCCTAATTTCATATACAAAAAGATAACAAAACTAACAAGTGAATAATACTTTAACATGGTAATCAGACAGCATCTTCCACTCCAACTAACAGCAATTGCATTGCTTGGGGGAAGCAGGTTGAACTGCATGGCACACCCATCTCTGTTGTCCAGCATATTGTTGCTGCTTCTAGTCTCCCACAGAAATTTGTGGCAGCTGCTTTACTCTGCCTAAAGCCAAGGTGAGACCTGCTATGGAAGATACAACATCTTCTTCTGGCTTCACCAAACAAGAAACTTTAAAAATTAACTTTTCCAGGTTTCTCTCCTCTCCACTTATGTCCAAGACCATGAATCTGTTTGGTGTTCTTGTTTAAACGACGAATGATTATAAATAAGAAAATAATTCAGAAATGAATCTCAAAGGCCATTTCCACAGTATAAACTGTTGTAGTACTATTATTCCACTTTCAACATCCTATGGAATCCTGGAGTTTAGGCTCCTCCCTAAACTGCAAACCCCAGGGTTCCATACGATGTTGAAAGTGGAATAATAGCACTATAACAGTCCAGTGCGGAAATGGACAAATTGCTTGTCTCACTTGCTATTTGGCTGTTTGATCATCCATAAATCCAGCTAGAGAGAGATAAATTATAAGTTTGGAAGTAGGAAGCAACATTTATCAGCAATCCCAACAGATGTCTATCCAGCCTCTGCTTAAAAACCTCTGAAGAAAGAGACTTCACCACACTCTGAGGCAGCATATTCCACTGCCGGACAGCTCTGATATGTTTATATATATGCTCATATATATGCTTCTATAAATGCAAATGTAAAAAAATACAGCTGGTGACTACTTCTAAGAATATATAATTATTCAAAACAATCTTAATTAAGATTACCAGCCATTAATATAGATATTATTTTTAAAAAAGAATTCAAGGGGTACAAGAATCAGTATAAATAATATTCCTGTATAGAACAGGAAATGTCAGGGAACTCATTACGTAAAACTGAAGCTGCAGCACTGGAAAGCATTCTAGTATTTTTAGGCCCAGCTGAGGAACTGCTTTACCGATCTTCAGTTTCTGTGCCACACTGCTCCATTAACTTCAGTGGACCTATGCCAATTTATACTAGCCAAGTATTTGTCAATAGAAATTTTGTGTCCCCCCCCCACCAGTAAATAATAGGCTGTCATATCCCTTTTAAGAAAGATGTTTCACAGTATATATAGGGAGAAATGCTTCTGCTAACATCAGATTTCATCAACATTTCTTTTTCTATATTTTTATCGTAACTCACCAAGAAGCCCAAGAAACACCTGGGGCTGTATATGTCAAAATAAAGCCACAGTTAGCATGTGGTCTAAGCAGGAGGGGCACCTCACCCTGCCATTGTTGGGGGAGGTCAACCGCTGCCCCACTCAGAGCACAGGCTGCCAGTAGCAAAAATCTAATGGTCTGTTGTTGACTGTGGGAACTGAAACATACTTTTCCTTTCAAGCACACAATGCTGAAATCCCATCAGCAGGATTTCAGCATTGTTCAGGAAGTTATACAGTCATCTCTCCACATTTGCTAGGGTTAGGGACACAGGACCCCCATGAAAGTAAAATAAAAATAAAAATGAATAACTATAAGCCCTCCCAAACCATATTTAACACATAAAAAAGTAAGCTCACCATTTTCAACCTCCCCATGGATTCCTTTGATGCATCAAGGTTCCTTCACAAGGCAGAAGTGGGTGGCTGGTGGGGCTTACTGCCACTTCTACTGGTGCCCCACACCATTTTAAATAAGGACTTATTAGCCTCGTTCACAGTTTCTCAGTCTCATGACGCTTGAAGTCCCTATTAAAAACGGCCTAGGGCAGCAGCAGAGCTGACAGCAAATAATCTGTGAATAATCAAATCCACAAAAGTGAAACCCAAAATTTGGAGAGCTAACCGTACATCCTAAACTACAACAGTGGCATCAAGAAGACAAAATGTGTATATAATGATGTGGGCAGGATCCCTGGAGAAGCAAGAGCCACCACATGTGTACCTTGCTCTTCCTGGCTCATTTAACAGGCCAGAGGTGAAATGACTGGGTGTTTAAGGGGGGTGACTAATGCCTCTTTACAACAAGGCAGGGTCCCAACATGCCTGGGTGAGGCTCTTATAAGACCTCTTCTGAAAAAACTTCCCTGGATATAACTATACTGGATAATTTTAGGCCAGTCACAAACATCTTATTCTTGGGCAAATTACTAGAGCATGTGGTATCTTCCCACCTCCAGGGGTCCCAGGATGAGATGGATTATCTAGATTCATTTCAGTCTGTTTTCAGACCTGGTCATGGGATTGAGACAGTTTTAATGGACAACCTTTGCCAGGAACTGGACAGGGGAAGTTGATTCTGCTGAACAACTCAGTGGCTTTTGACACCATTAACCACAGTGTCTTTTGGAGTCACTTCTCTGGGATGGGACTTGGTGGTACTGTTCTACAGTGGCTCCATTGTTTCCTGGAGGGAAGTTCTCAGAGAGTAGTACTGGGGAATTTCTGTTCGACTTCTTGGCTATTGACCTAAGGAGCCCCTCAGAGTCCTGTTTTATCCTCTATGCTATTTAACATCTACATGAAATTGCTGGGAGATGTTGTGTGAAGTTTTGGATTCCGTGTCACCAGTATGCTGATAATACTCAGTTCTCTTACTCCTTTCCACCTAATTTCAAGGAAACTGTTTCTGTGCTAAACTGGTGGCTGGCAGTTGCAGTGGACTAAAGGAGGGCAAACAAACTGAAACTTAATCCAGAAATAATAAAATATATAATACAATATTCTTGGGTCTGTAGTATCAAACAACACAGATTAAAGAAAACAATCATTTATAATGGTAGGCACTAAGGGCTGAAAAAGACTATTTCTTACCGGACTTTTCCTCTATAGAGTGCATAAACAAAAAACATAAACAAATGAAGAAAAGAAAACAGGTATTTTCAAATATCCAGAAACCTTTGAAAAAAAACAAAATCAGTCTCTAGGAAATTACATATTTTTAAAATTGCAAAATTATAAAAGTAAATTTGGAAAAAAATCTTACTGGTTTCAATGAGGCTTCTAAGCAGAGATTGGATGTAAATTGTTATAAGTAATGATTTTACTTGTTAACATGTTACTCTTTTGGAACTTAACAATGTTATGGTGATGTCATTACCTTTGTTGTGTAATGAGCCATTATTATTTTTACTTGTTACAACCTGGGGACTGAATATCCACTGGAGGCATTTTCAGAGGACTTCTGCACTCAATTTTTGGAGACTGTCATACCTTTTTGAGGCATTTTTTAAAAAGTAACTTTGAAAAATGAAAAAACTGCAGACAATTCACTGTTTTATAAAAAGTAACACTAACAAGTTATTTAGGAACCCCCTCTGGAACAAGTTATATAATAAATTACCTCTGAAAAGTAACTTCTCAGGCTTTGTCTCTAAGTGTGAAGTAAGCACACTAAGTAAGTAAACACATACTAAGTAAATAAACACACTAGAAAAAAAATTGTGAAAGGCCTACCAATTAATCTCACAGACAAAAGAAAATTATACCCAACTGTACGCTGATAGTACAAATGATGTCTGACCACACTTGATAAAAGTTCCACTGAGATCAATAAGCATTATTTCCAAGGATTGCAACATTATATTACAAACTCTCAGTTAAACTTTATTGGCATATAAACTTTATTGGCATATCAGATAAAGGAATAAAGAAATCTGATAAAATTGGCACATGAGACATGGTCTCATAAATAAACATGAAACCACACTGAGAAATCCAGACAATCTCAAAAAGCTACAGCCTTTCAAAGAAAGTGACGCTGTTTTTCACCTCTTTATAACCAGGCAACAGAATTTTATGTGACTGAAAGAAGCCGCTATGTCTGGCTCTGATCCAATTTTAAAATAAGCCGTCATTGTTTTGCTTGCATATTTTTAATCCAGCTTTTATGCTATAGCTGCTTTTTAAACAGGCAGATATCTCAACATCACGCTAGTATTGTTGATTTAAACAAGAAAACAAGAAGAGAACATGAGCTATAGGCTACCACTGTCAAATTTATCCTAGCCAATAAAATAATAGAATGTGGCACTTCTGGGTAAAGGGGGATAAAAGATGTGATCCACTAAGCAAACAAGGGCATATATACCAGACTAAGCAGGATAGTTCTGGGAGTCAACTGCACCATTTAAGTCATGAGTTATTCATTAGAACAGCACACTTCCTTTAGTAATCGAATAGAGACTTATTATAGCTCAACAGAAAGCTCTGAGTACTTCCTCCACTAGATTCAACAGCAGAAGCCCTTTCATTCAGCCTCATTTTCTGTCAAAATTATTTGTCTTAACATCTGCTTGAGAATGAGATGAAAAGAATAACCTCTTGTCTTTACAAAGCAACTTCTTTGAAGTGCAATTCCCATTCCAAAAGACGTTTTAAAATGTTTATTTCTAGTAATAAATTTCCCTTTCAGGTACATTATTCTTATATTGTTGTAGTCAATGGCTAGCGGTGCATTCTTTCATAATGCTTTTTATCATATATTGATTCTCAGCCATTCCTCCCATTCTTCCTATTTTTAGAAACTGTAGTATCTTGCAAATGTTACTCACTCTCAAGTGCTTCTATGTGATAATTCTTTATCTGTCAGCAGATGGCCATTGTCTACAGGAGGCTATGCGACAGACCAAAGTACTACTAAGTCTATTAGCTTAACTGGTATGGAAAGAAGAGTGACTACATATTCAAAAGTGTTTAATAAAAGGGACTATATAGACAAAAATTTGTAATAGGTTAAGAAAAAGAAAAAAAATAGATGTCATCATAAAAAAGGGTGACTTTGACATGGGAATTCTCAGTTCATTAAATCAGTTAAGAGTGTTAATTTCCTTAATGTAGTCAGTAATCCCATCTATCATTATTTGTTAAAACCTTCTTCAGGGAAATGACCATAAGTCACAAATGGAACAAAAATCCACTAGTAACTTGAGAACATAGAGGCCATTAAGTTTTCTTGATGGAGAAACTAATGCATCAACTTCAAAGAGGCTAATAGTCTTCGAAAAAAATCCTTCAACATTTTGTATTGCATGTTTGCTAGGCTAATAGAATAGAATATTTGCTGGATAGAAACAAATACAACCACTATGACTGCCATTACTTCATATATATATTTTTAGCAACATTACAAGCATCTTGTAGAATGCACAGATCATAGAATACGTAACTCAAGACATTACAACAATCTACACAGAGACTAATTTCCCAAAGTAATTCTTATATTTCCTGTATCTATAAATCAGATTTAAAAGCTACAATATCTTGAAAGTGCATTCATTTTAAAACAGCTGAAAAGATTTAAATTGGGTCCTAGGAACAATAAAGGAGAATTTAAAGATATAAGCATGCTGGATCTAGACAATCCTCTTCCATAAACAGAAGGAAGAGAGATCTGTTAAATTTTGAGATCTGTTATTTTTCTAGGTGGAACTGAAATCTATTTACAGAGGCTTCCTACTGAAGGAATGGGGGGAATGCATTGAGGAGATTTTTACTGATTTTCCTTTCCTCCTGCTGGCCCCAGCATCACCTCCCAAGCTGTTCCAAGGGTTTTTTCAATCCTCTGGAGCAGCTTTCAAAGAGCAAAAGAGGCTGCAGTGCAAAGGACAAAAATTGCTACTTTACTCACCACCTCCAACACTAGTGAAACATTTACTGAGGACAAGTTTAGATTCAATCTTATGTATTTAAGTTATATATAAGAAACATTTCCCATACACAAATCAAGTATTCAATTTCCATTGCCTAAGCCAACAAGCAATATTGTCCTTATATAAAGGACTCTTTCATATTGGATTTCCATCATAATACGACTGTCATATGCCTTTGTACTACAGTACAGGCAGAGCAAAGCTTTCTTTCAAAATCTCCTAAGCCTTTTAGTGTTGTTAATAGTAGTACAATGGTAGAAGAGAGAGCTAGTAGGTTGAGTATAGTGATTTGAGTATTGGAAAAGATTCTTCGACACCAGGCTTGAATCTCTGGGGAGCCATGGAAACCCACTAGGTGACCTTAAGCAAGTCACATTATCTGAGCCTTAGAAGAAGACAATGACTAAGCTCCTCTGAATAAATCTTGCCAGTGGACCTCTAGAGTAGGGTAACCGTAAATCAGAACTGACTTGAAGGTCCATCACAACAACCATGAAAATCAGCATTCAAGTACATTACTGTGAAAGGAAGCTGCACTGAAGAAGGAAAAACCAATCATCCTTCAAAAAAATATATTCAAAAATGGACAACAGAATTGTTAGGCAATCCATGCCATGAGCTAATCTTGAGTTAAGAGCTGCTAACTCTCTCACACTATCTGAACTGGAGCTAATGATCCAAAAGGTCATTACAGGTGATATTAAAGAATATCAAATCGAGCATCAAATCTCATGGAGTTTCCTTATAATCAATGCAATAGAAAATGGAGAGAATGGCAGTGTTTGTTCCACAAAAGATCTTCCATATGGCAAATTCTCTGATTATCTTTGAATTTAGTGTAGGATAATACGATGAAGAAAAATTTACAGGGATGCTATTCTTTTGACATTTAACAGGATTACTGGAAAGAGATACAATAATTTCACTCTCAAGGTTGAATCCTCCTATTGTCAAACAAGGGCTATATTAATAAACAAGATGTAATTTATACTCTTTAAATAGCATATAGTATTTTGAAATGAACATAACAGAAATCTTAGTTCACTGACTGTTTAATCTGTGTGTGTAAGAGCATGTGTGTGTACCTTGTATGTGAGCATGGGGCTCCACTAAAAAGCTGAAAGCAATTTATTTTACTTAGTCTATATTCAAACCTTCTTTTTCATGGTGTAGTTACAGAACTGCTTCGTTTACTTATTCTTTTCAGCATTCTGCTTTCCATGAAAAGTATTATAGCCACACATCCTAGACGTCTCAGAAGTAGATCAGGAAGCTGCATTCTCTGCAATGCAACAAAGCTATCATTCTGATTTACAGTTCCCACATCTTCCACAGGCCAGGAAATGAGTGTCACAAATCAACTCTTGAACCTGCCTTCCATATTCAACAAAATAATACACTGTTGTCCTGCCTCCAAACCCAGCTGCAAGAGCACAGTGACTTCATGATGGCTACAGAGCTCGCTTACTAGAGTAAAGACCATCCAACCAACCACATATGTACACAAGAATTATAAGTGAAAAACTTAATCCAGCAGTATTTTTTCAAAGACACACACATACACAAATGTAATCTCAGCAGTAAGACAAAAACAATTTGTTTGATTTTTAGCTCAGTTTCACAAATAACATGTGATTACTAAAAACCAAACAAAATTAGAAAGCCTTATTTGTTTGCAAATTAAAAACATAGTGATCACTTATTTTGGTGACTTGGAAATTCAAAATGTTTTAGTCATAAAATGTTACTGTTTAGTATTAGTCATAAATTATAGATATATCAGAATTATAAGCAGGGATCAGTTCCAGGAATGTTACAGTTGTGCTCTTTTTCTGTTGCCAGTATATACTCTACCGTGGCTTCTCCCCAAATAATTTCATGAATAATACTTTTGTGAAGGTTTCAGAAAAAAAGACTTGAGACTGCCTCCCTGAAAGGCAATTTCCAGGATTCTCTGGAGGGGAGAATTGGCATTTAAACAAGTACATTTGCAATGTAGAGCTGTGAGCATCTGTGATACCTTGTGAACTAAGTAAGCAGTGGGTACAAGCCTTTCCTCCAAATAAACAACCTCCAACCATCCTGCTTTGGAAGGAACAATCTTGATTAATTCTCTGTTGTACCACTTTTTCAGATGCTTAAAGTCCCCGTTTCTGTCTCCTCCTCCCACTTTCCCCCTTGGTCTCAGTTTACTGCAGCTGTTACAAACTGAGCCTAAAGTATAAAAGGAGTTTGCATTCAACTACCTCAGCAGGGAGACAGGGGAGGAAAGGGCAAAATCTTGCCCTTCCTTGTAAACTCAGGCAAAAGCAAACTGTTGCAGCCTCTCCTAGCTTATATATTCTTCCTCACTAATAGTTTTTGTCATCTTGATCACACTGTGATGTTGCTTGGCCACACATGTCCCAGTTAGCACCTGTGAAATGCTGGAGGGTATGCAGTTGGCTGCCCTCCTTATTATGATTACAAGCTACCTATAAGAAGCAGGACATGGGGATCCATCCCTGATGAGGCTTCTCAGCCCTGACACAGTGTCAAAATTAGACAGATGAGGAAGTTAAGCACCTGTTTGAGGAGAAGTCTTGTTTATTTCTTATATAATTTATGATTTACCAGTTGAAACTGAAACAAGTAAAGGGCACTGTGAGTCAGGAGCTAACCCACACTCTTTTAGGAACTCATATTTCATGAGATAAATCCCAGGGAAGAAACCTTGCAGAAAGTTATAGGTCTTGTATCTTGGTTTTAGCAAGGAAGCTTGCACAGCTGCAGTATATTTCAGCCTCTGCCAGATATTTAGGCTAAATTCAAAATAGGAGAGTGGCTGTAGAAAAAGTAATCTATGGTTCTATGCTGACAAAGTACACAGTAAAGCCTTCTGTCCATAAACAGAAAGTGTAGGCTTAGCTTAAGTTCTAACATCATGCACACTCTTTTTTTTTTTTGTCATTTAAATATAGCTCACAATTCACCTTTTATTTTATTTATTTTTTTACATTCGGGTGAGTTCAGGATCTGTGTGACCTTAGAAAAGTATACTGAGCCAGTTTATCATGAGTCAGACCCTGGAATTCCTAGGAATGTTCTAACTAATCATAGCCTTCATAAACAGTCATGTTCCATGGCTTTGATAAAAATCCTTTTCCAAGAGGCTTCTGGCTCACTCGTGGGAATCTGGTATAGTTGAGCCCCATATCCCATTTTGTTTTTGTTTTTGATTTTTTTTAAGGTTTCCTGGTTAAATTGTCTGCGGCTGTTTGGAGCTAGCTAGGAATATACAATTGGGATTACAAGGGACTCCACTGTATGGGTGTCTGGCTGAGAAAGCATCTAAGGCCCTTTCCTCACGGGGGGGGGCGAAACGGGGCCGCGCACGCAGGGGCAGAGCTTACCTGCGAGCGGGTTGCTCCGTCCCTGTGGAGAGCGCGGATCCACCATTTTAAACACCGCCGAATTTCAGCGGCGCTCGGCAGCGCTCGGCGGCACCCAAAATGGTGGCCGGCGGCTTCCGGCAGCGCTCCGCCAATCAGAACAGCGCACCAGCCGGAAGCCCGCCCCCGGTCAGATCTGCAGGGATGCGCTACCGCATCTCTGCAGTTCTTCACCGGGGGCTGCTACAGGGCAGCGCGGGTGAGTTTTATAAAAACCACTTTCGAAGGTGGTTTTTATAAAACTCACAGCGCCACCCCCGCGGCTGTGCTAGAGCAGTTTGAGGTCTAGAACCTCACTTTTTTTAACTGCTCTAGCGCACCCCCCAGTGAAGAAGACCTCCAAGAGAGGTCGCTCTAGCGTGGGCAATATGCCCGTGTGGAAATGGCCTAAGTCTCACTGACAAAATATTACCTAATAATACATTAAACAAACACGTAAGGTCAGCACCTGTGTGAACTTAGCAATAGAAGAAACTGATGTAGCTAACCTTTCTCCCTTTCCAATAGTAAATAACAAGCTAAAAAGTGAATTCAGAGTAGAAGGCCCTCTATGTTTCTATTTAGAAATGACAGAAGCGTGTCTCTGTAGCTCATCTTTAAAATGGCATCATTCTTCCCAAATCAACATTGGGCATTGCAATATTTCTCATCCAAAACAGCCTCAAATCAGCTAATTGTACAATTCTGTCTTCAGTCTCTTCGTTTTGCTCTTCAACATCCACCCCAAAATATGAGGTATATTTGGTGGCACCTTCAGCTGTTAATTTATACAACACAGAGAGGGTAGTCTTGTATCCCTAATCAAGATGCTTACAATATTCTTTATAAATTTTATGAAATATGGCAATACTGGCTTTGTTTTTATTCAGCAATGACAGCAGTTGCTTTCTAAATGCAGAGGCAGAGAAACACAGAGAGACAGAGAATAAAGAAACTTGCTTCAGGGAGAAAAGGCAAGATGCTCTCTTTACAAAAGTCTCTCCAATTAAAAATAAACAGGCTTAAAAATACTTAACCAGATCTCTAGGCATGGATGAAGTCTGACAGAACTGCTATGCTGCTTTTGGTCTCCAACTGGACTAACAAATCTCATGGTGAACAGTATTCGAGGAGGAAAAAGTCTGATTTTTGTGTCAGAGATGAATTTAAAGCAAGGATGGACAATTGTGCAGGGCATAGAGAATTTTCTGTCTCCTGTGAACCATACTTAGTGTGTTGGCAGCACACCAAAACTGCTGTCATGTCACATCCAGTTCTCATTTTAGCTGCTTCGTGGCCAAGATTGAATACTTTTCTGGGGGTGGAGAGAGAAGACAAATTGCTCTAATCTCCATGTTTTCTGTCTTGGCTCCTTGGGCCTCTGAACTATCAGAGCCTAAACTCAGCTGCTTGCTCCAACGAGAGTAGATTCATTGAATCAATTATTGACTGACTTAACATGAATCCCACTGATTCATTGTGTTTATTCTTCCTCAGAGTAGTAACTGAATTTAGGCCATTGATGGATTCTTCTTTGTATCCAGTTTAAAGAATTATGAAAAACTCTCTTCCTTTTCTCTTTTGATATACTGTATAGTTTTAAGTACACATCCACCAGGCATGTTGTAGTAAATGTCTGTATGATACAAACTTTTATCATATTGACAATTTGTATTTTTGCATGATTACTGCATATGTTTTTGCATTTTGCATAAAAAACTAGGAGCTTAATATATCCATTTTTATTTGGAAATAAGCCTCATTGTGTTCACTTCCTAGAAAACTGAGCTTAGAAATGTAGGCATAAAAGCCACTCTTCTTTGAATAATTTTCTTCTGGAGATAGTTAAAAATCAAAATGGAAAGGGGTAAGCTGCTCAGGAGGTGAGTCTTGTGCTTCAATGCAGAGCCTTGGCATAATGTGAAGAAACACCAAAAACTCTTCAAAAGAATCACAAAATTAACTGAATGTCTGGTTCTGCTGCAAAGGACAAAACTATGTCTTTAATCATGATCTTAAAATTTTTCCTCCTTTAAAAAAATAACTACTGCTACCTTAGCACATCACAATAGCTTCTGAAGCCTTTTCAGTTTCAAAAGGCAGCTCAATATAAAACATGGGGATGGATGAGGAAAATAGTTTAAAAGAAAAAAAAATCTAGTGAGCTCATCAGAATTAGTGCATGGATTTTTGAATTGTGAATGTGACAATTAAAGTGTACCAGGGAAGAATATGACACTTTTTTGAACAAAGAAATTACTGACAACTAGAATCTTTTCTTTTTTTGCAATGCAACTGTTCCATCCTTGGATATGGATCAAATTCATGCCATTTGTTCACTTCAGAAAAGTAAGACTTTCTGAAATGAATAGAAAATTGCTACTGTAGTTCAACTCCATACTAACCAAAGACCCGTCATACATCTCATACACATGCAGGAGGCTCTCGCAGGTGTTAGAGTATCTTGAACCTACAGGAGTTTCTGACAAGTCTTGACACAGTAAATTATTCACTGAACCCAAGATTTGGTATGATAAAAATGCTAACAGCATAAACCAATTGCTAGAATTAGAAACAAAGAAAAAAAAACATCAATGGCACCCTAATTAGGCAGTACATTAAAGGATATTTTGCTTACCACTGGAGATGGTGAAAGTGCAATGTTGCCTATAGAAGCTTTGAGTTCATCAACAGTTGCTGCACTCTTCAGAACATCTTTAGACTGTAAGGGCTTGATCTTAATGTTGAATTTTTTATGTGCCTCCTCTTCCTCTTCAGATTCACTTGAGGAATAAAAGTGCTTTCCTTTGGTAGGTAGAACACAGTTAAAGAGAACTGCAGTTCAACTATGGAATCTAACTTTGGGTATTCAACAATGAGCAGCTAACAACTAAATTTAAGAAGGATAATTTATCACTGACATGTTCTGGAAGGTCATTATATTAGTCAATTCACACATTGTGGTTTAGTCTGTCAGTGGCTATTAGTGATAAATATTATTACCACAGTGAGCTTTTATGGTGACGTGTGCAGCAATTTCTGCTCAATATGTTTATCTGTTATAATTCCTTTTAAATATTTTTCCTGCTATTCAAGGAACAGAGTTAGTGGATTAAGGAAAAGGGAAGGGGTCATCACTTCTGGCTTGAATGACTGTGGCTTTCTTTTTCCTTCTTTCTTAGTTATGTTGTTAAGATAATATTTAACTGATTGAGATGACTTTTCTCCAAAAGCTGTCTTTGAAGAATTCCACAGGAAAGGACATGGGGGAAACCGTGGTGGGTTACTAGGGATCATTCTGTACAGCCACAGTGGCGCTATGACAGACAGCAGGGGGAAAAGATAAAAAGGAAAAAGAAGGAACTGTAAAGCCTGCCACCAGCAAAGGCAGTCCCTCCAAAATGTAAGAATTTCACTCTTCTTAGACATAACCAAATACATTCTGAATTACTTAAGCAGTTGTACATTTGGAATCACCGTCAGTGGAAGAAACTGCATTTTTCAGAAATGTTGTTAATTGCGACAGCCAGTGTGGTTTAGTGGTTTGAGCACTGGACTATGATTCTGGAGACCAGGATTCAAATCCCTATTCAGTGATGGAAACCCACTGGGTGACCTTGAGCACATTACATTCTCTCAGCCTCAAAGGAAGGCAAAGGCAAACCTGTCTGAACAAATATTGCCAAGAAAATCCCATGATTTGCTTGCCATAAGTTGCAAAAACAATTTGAAGGTACACAACAACAAGGAACCATGTCACTAAGGCACTCAGTTTCAGAACTAACAGTGAAGGATATAGCCTGGTTCTTCTGGTCTGATGCTGTACCCTTCTTCATCAAGCTCAGGTGAATTCTGATGCATCAAACACAGTGAAACAATTCGATTACTTGCAAGGCATAAGACAGCTAGTAGTCTTTCTTCTCTCCCACCAATATCTCATTAATAAAGGGTACATGTTAATAAGTGCATCACAAAAAAGTTACTGACATATTTGCATGAATGATCTTCGCTTAAAAAAAAGACATACAGGTATGACACATTTGTTGTACAACCTGCACAATGGCATATTACAAAGCAGCAGTAATATTTATTTAAAGATTTCTTTATTAAAATGCATACATACTGAATATTAGAAACAATAAAGGGAAAATGCGTATAGGCACATTTATAAGCTATGCACACATATAAGCTAGGCCATTTTCTTATATTGTCTAATCAAGCTTTCTGCGTATTAAATATAAATATTGGGAGCGGCAATATATTTGAACTTATCACTTTTTAGCTAAGCTAAATTGCTTCTATAGAAATTTTAATTTCTTCTAATTAGCATGGACATCTTCCATTTCAGCAGCACAGTGTGTCTAAACAGGAACCATCCTTATTAGCACAACTGGTTTTTAATGTTTCATAATTCTCAGGTTTTTTTCAAGGCAGTTTTACACAATTTAATTAACATGTATAATACATATTCCACAACAGGGATGGGGCAGCCATCTAAACCAGGAATGCTTGACTGTGAAAACACTCCTGTCTAAATGTCATTGAGTGAACTCAAACTGGGCAAAGTCCTCCTCACTTGTGCTCACACCCTGTTCCTTGGTTGTATAAAGAAATATGTCTTTGCAGCCTAGGTTTATGCCACTAACCAAGGGCAGTCCTGCCATAATGCTTGGGCTGAAAGACATGCAAGTTCAAAATAGCTAGTGAATAACAAAGACAGATCCATTGCTAAAGACTCCTGCGCTCCCACAGTATTCACTAGTAGATTGTTTTTGGCACACACAAGCCTTTTTTTTTTTCATTGCACTGTATAACTCTGGCCATTTCAAATGAATAACTTCATGTCTCCACTGCTTTCAAGTAGGCAGAGCAACTTTTTTTTTTAGAACTCACAAAAGTTAAGTATTCAAAGGAATTTTTTTTTTAGTTGAAAATGGGTTTTCCTAGAATAAAGTATATATTCAAATATAGATTGCATGCATAGGGCTGAGTACCACTTGGGGAAAAAACCACACACACACACAGTATGAGTGAAAACTGGCCACAACTTTATTGGCTACAGATGTAACAAGGTTGGGATGTGCATGGGTCCAGATTCAGGCATTGGCTCAACTGCCTGTTGACTGGTGAGCCCACTCTTCCACCAGTGCTGAAACCATTTTGATGTCAGGTGTGGAAACCACCTGCACACAAAGGAGTGCAGTGGATGCATGCACCTGCCACCTAGTGCATGCCTGTTTCTTCCTCTGCACTCCTTTAAACTCCTGTATTTACCATGGCCCAAAGGCCTTGGAAACAAATGTTCTGGAAACAGGACCCATGCCAACTGCCCTCCAAGTTGTGACAAAATAAGAGATGAGCGTCTCTCATCTGGTCCCTGAATATCCACCTGCAGGGGGGCGGGGGGATGACACTCTGAAGAGAAGTGAACTCTGGCTGAAGGGACTTCAAATAAATACCCCCTGCCCAGACCAGAGGGAAGACTATGGTCACCTCTGGCCCAGACAGAGGCCATTTCCACATGGGCATATTGCCCACGCTAGGGCGACCTCTCTTGGAGGTCTTCTTCACCGTGGGGTGCGCTAGAGCAGTTAAAAAAAGTGAGGCTCTAGACCTCAAACTGCTCTAGCGCAGCCGTGGGGGTGGCGCTGCGAGTTTTATAAAAACCACCTTCGCAAGTGGTTTTTATAAAACTCACCAGTGCTGCCCTGTGGCAGTCCCCGGTGAAAAACTGCAGAGACGTGGTAGCGTGTCCCTGCAGATCTGCCCGGGGGCAGGCTTCCGGCTGGCGTGCTGTCCTCATTGGCAGAGCACCGCCGGAAGCCGCTGGCCGCCATTTTGCGCACTGCCAAGCGCCGCCGAAATTCGGTGGCGTTTAGAACGGCAGATCCGCGCTCTCCGCAGGGACGGAGCAACCCGCTCACGGGTAAGCTCTGCCCCTGCCCCGTTTCGGCCCCCCCGTGAGGAAAGAGTCAGAGGCAGCCAATGTGTTCAAACCAACCAGTTTAAATGCATTAGCTGATGGCAATTGGGGGGCTTTCCCAATGCAGTGCAAGGGCTGCTGGGAAAGCAGCAGTGGCTGTGCAATATCCAGAATGGCTGCAGAGCCACATGTGACCCAGGAGCCATCCTAAGCTGCTAATTCGCTGCCTGTTAATTCAGGCAGCCTTAATTTATACTCATGAAAAATGAATGAACATACCAATCCTAAGTGGGAGTGAAAATCAAAGTGAAAGGGCAACCCATTGCTTCCATGAGTACAAAAGTGAGTTTTCTGAAGAAATTGTATAGAAATATAAAAGGGAGTTTTTATTCATTAAAAAACATTGTAGACTGCTACAGCTGAATTAGGTTAGAATGAACTTAAGACAGAAAACACGCAAAACAGGCATGTACCAGAAATGGTATGATTAACCCATCCCTAGTTAAGATCACGCTGGAATTTTTTTCCCCACAGTAATTTAGTTTTGGCCACAGCTGGTTTAATTCATTCAAATTTCTCTTTTCTCTTAAATGTAGCCATATTATCTCCACATTGCAGATTAACAGCAGTTTTAGGATGCTGGGATCAGGCAATGTTATAGACAAACAAAACCCTACAAATTAAACACACCCTTTCCAGCTACTGTATGTCCATCTCTTTCTTCAGCTCACCTCTTTCTTCAGCATTTTGGCAAGTACAGAGAACTTGGGAGAACACTTGGGACTGTTTTTACAGTGATCTGAACATAAAACATTGGAAGTGAGTCCTGCCATTTCTTATCTAAATCTTCACAAGTAAGACAAGGGTCCACTTTTTCCAAGACTTAGAAAGGAAGCAAACAGTCACTTGTCCAACAATCTGAAGGAGTGTTGAAGCAGCAAGTATCTCTCCAGCTCTTTTTTAATGCCTCCATATTCTACCACAAGTAAGACAACCCCCTTGTCCTCTGTGCAGGCTTTATGTCACAGGACTTGTGGCTAGGATTTGATTGCAATATCAAAAAGAACAAAGGAACCAGGATTACTTGAGAACAAGGAATGTTCCAGGAGAGTATGAATATCAAGCTATTATTCTTACTTACATATCGTTCCCAGTCAATCTCTGAATAAAACCCATTTGGAGCACCATTTGTTCTCTTCTGTAATACACAGTTAAAAACAGGAGATTTTAAACAAAGAAATCACTGTACAAGTTCATTAATTTGTCAAAGAGTACAACAAAATTGTAGGTTTCCAGTTGATGATGTCAATAATTTGTAGTTTATTTAAGGTCAAACAGGACTTCCTATTGATCAATAACAAGAAGGTCAATACCAGCCCTATAACTGTCTTTAAATTGTCTAAACCAAAGGCAAGAGCAAAGATTGCAGGATAAAATGTTATGGCTTATGGCAAAAACAGAGTGGGTAGGACCATAGCTTATTGGTCTAGACCAGTGGTTCTCAACCTGTGGGTCCCCAGATGTTCATGGACTTCAGCTCCCAGAAGCCCTGAGCATTGACCCATAGTGGCTGGGGCTTCTGGGAGCTGAAGTCCACGAACATCTGGGGACCCACAGGTTGAGAACCACTGGTCTAGACAGAGGTAGAAGATCCTAGGTTCATTTCCTGGCATCTCTAAATTAAGTGGCCAGGTAACAGGTGATGTGAACCTCTAACGAAACTACAGTAAACAGAAACCATTCTGAAGTGCACAGTTCTAGTTCAAATGAAGTAATAGTCTGATCCTGTATAAAGCAGCTTCTCATGTTTCAAAAACAAAAACAAATCTTCTTGAACAGAACCAAAGGACAAAACAAATAGTGTTTGATTTAGGTGTAGGACAAAAGTATCAGGTGATCTAATGTCTCAAATTTTTCACAAAATGCATATGATAGGAAAATTGATTCTATTCATGATAAAACAGTGGTCACAAAATGCTTTTGTATACTCACATCAAATATTTTATTTCAAAAACCCCATGTTTAAAACATTTTCAATAGCATGAGTGGAATGAATGCTTCTTAATTTCACTTCAAAATGTATACTACAAATACAAGTATGCAGTGTATAAAAATATGGTTTTAAAACCAAACCTGGTAAACAAGGCAAGTTCAATTCTCTTCCATTTGTAGTTACTTGGATTATCATCAATTAACACTGAACATAATAAAATCCTACTGAACATCCAAGGACACTAACAAGTAGGTAACATTCATAAAATATAAGCACTAGAAACACATCAGAAAACCAAGAAAATATTTGTAATAGCTGGCCTTCTTAGTGGCAAATACATTGGAATAAGAACTGCAGAAACAATATCAAGCATATTGTTCATGAGAAAACAACAAAACCCTCTGCCAGGCTTACAATAGCTCCAAACCAACCCCTTGGAAGCTTTAAACTAATATTCATGTCCTTACCGAAACTGTTTTGCCTCCTTCCTGTGCACACTCTGGTTTGCTATTGGAGGGTGGATCATGAGGATGAGGGCTGGGTGGCTGGAATGGATTTTGTTTTTTATAGAAAAAGGGTTAAACTGTTGGGCGGTTTGATTCCTTTTTTTTTTTAAACATGAAACTACATGGAGGAAGCAAGCTCAGAATGCACTTTTCAAAGGGATTACTTGTCACATTAATGTTGCTGTCAGCAGACTATCATAGAGCATATGACAGGGTTCTATTCAGCAGAAAGTAGCACTGTTATAGTTGAGCAGCAGAGACAGATATTAGTAATTTTAAAGGCTTTTCCTTAATTTAGATGCTAGAAAAAAGATCTTCAAAGTTATAATATTGCCATTAAAGTTAGGAATAAAACTCTAACAATTTGTCTTCCGTAGAGCCCTTTTCAGCTGATCTGCCAACCTTTCACATTGGGCCTTAGTAGTTTTGTGGTATAATTCAACATCTCTTTGGAAGGTGAATGTGCATCTTAACAAGATGGCCCTGAGTGCTTTTATTCTGATTTTGGTAAGAAAATGGTTAGCTATGTTTTGACATTAAATAAATCTTGAATCCAGGCAACATCATCATTATCTTTGTGTCAGCTTTATTTCTATCCAGAATTATATACAGCCTTTACGACCTTTGCAATATAAAGAGCAGACTGATAATGTGGATAGTTTTAACATAGTACTTAAAAGCTCCTGTCATGATTTGTTTCTCCTTTATTGATATTATTGGAATTATGTATACACAATTTTTAAAGTTGGCATAAAATTAAAACTACATTATACTTAATATTACATATTGAATATAAATCCTTGTTCTCCATGCTCATGTTTTACATAAAATTACCTTTTCTTAGATGTAACTTTAGAAGGGATCATGCACATTTCCTCTCTTTCCTCATACTTTAAGTACAGTGTAATTTCTCTATCAAATGAGAAATAAAGTTGCCACAGATCTCACAGCATTTGAATACCAAATGACAACCTTGGAGAGCAAAGGACAAAATAATTACACTGGACAGATCATCAAATTCAGAAGTAGAGGACTCAACTGTAATAAAGGAGTAGGGGAGGAATGGGGAGTACTAGTATATAACAATGAATGTACCAGGGTAGTGTAGTGTTGGTGAACAAGTGTGGCCAAAGCCCTATATTATGAGCTCTCCAGAGAGGTGGGGGGACAGGGCGCTGGACTGCTTTGAACATCACAAAATAGATGCAGAAGACGGTACAATCGCATTACTTACTTGCCTGTTTTACTGAGACAAGTCTCTATGGCCCAAACGAGATGTGATGTGGGAAACCTTTCATAATATCTCCCAGTTTCTTTGATGCTGTTGCCATTAAAGCATCTATGAGCATCAAGATAGGATTTGATCACAGCTACAGAAAAGTGACAGCACAATCAGATCCTCCTTCCCTTGCCATTTCTTCCATACACATTGCTCTCTATCTCACAGCTGCTACTAGCTTTAGAGGTCCAAAACACAGAAACCTTTACTGAAATAGTTCTAATTTATTTTGACTGTCAAGAATAGTGAGGAAAATTTTCCACCAAAAAATGTTGTACATATTTTTAATAATTGTCGAAAATATTATCTGGTCCCCTAAAGGGCATGATTAGAGCTAATAGGCTCAAGCTACAGATGAATAAGTTTCAGCTGAACAATAGGAAATGCCTCCTAAGAGTAAGAACAGTTTGACAATAGGAACTGTTAACTAATGTTCTCCCTTGATTGAAGTCTTCAAATATATCTAGAACAGAGTTTGAAAAGTTGATTTTCAACATAATCAGTTACAGCCATAATTCAAAGGCCCACAAAGTAGTTAGTGTAATTTACATTTAAAAGTAACTATGTATTGGCCAGTTAGTTACTATATTTCTAAAATAGTTTTTTTATCAGCATCCTGCAATACAGAACGTACGAGTACCTGAACCATGTGATAGTCCTCCTGTGCCATTTAAGGAAGATCCCCCCACTAACCCCTCTCTTTACAGTTATGTTACCAATAGAGTAATATTGTCCCTTTTTAAGTTGCAATCCCAATGTAATGAAGTTACACCTTGGTTAACAGGGAAATAAGAATTAAGTAATTGGCAATTTAGTTATATCCAAGCCCTCTATAAAACAGCCATTTGATGAGAATGCTCTTGGCATTTAATTCAGAGGCCTTGAATTCGTCAAACAAAAGATTAGAATACATGGCTCATAAGACCCTCTCCAACTCTCTTACTCTAGCATTCTTGCCCCTTGTCCCATGGTTAACAGCAGTGTTGTGGATATGTAATTAAAATTGAGGAAATAGGCAAGGAGACTGTTCAGCTCACTATTCCATAGTGCTGTCACCCTCTTCAAATCTCCCCATGACTTTGGGTGCTTATGGCTAAACAAAAAGACACCGTGAGATCTAGTAATGGCTCTCTCACATCGAATATATGGCCTTATCGAATATCAATATCTAAAAGCCTTCAAGGGACACCTTTATCATATATCTACATCTATGTCCTTCAGAACAAGGCAGACTATCCATTGTAGAAAAGCAGACTCAAAATTATGGACATTTCCACAAATGAGAATTCTGTGCTTTCTGTTCAGTACTTTGGTACCACATTGAACTGTACATTTAGGGGAAGTGCCTAGAGGAGAACATAACCTGTTTGCATAGGGCTTCTGTGTGATCTTTCTTTCCTCATGTTCCAGCTATCAGGGCCTGTAATTCTTCAGATCTGTAACATAGATGAGGCCTAGAAAGTGAATCAACATGCATGTTTTGGAGATCTACAAGTTTTTTTTTTCCTGCTGAACAGAGCCTTGACCAAATTGTGAAACAAAGATGAGAGTTCCAAATACTGTCTGCTTTTTCAAAGAAAAGTAAATTAAAAGTGCTTGACAGAACGCAATGGGAATGCAAAAAGGATCTGTGAATGCAGTTTTGTTTTTACTCTAAAGCTGTGATGCTAAGCAAGCCTACTTAGAATTCAGTTATTTTAAATGAATTATGTTTACTTGCAAGCAAATCTGTTTAGGATTGAGAATTAAGGATCTTGGGTCAGAAGGTTTTTGTTTTTACAAAATGGGTTTTAAACACATATATCAGGGCCTTTCCAGAAGATAAAACTTTCCAGCACCCTCTAGAGTTAATTTTTAGGGCTGTATTTTTTTGAGCCCTAATCCAACATTTGTATTGAAAGATTCCATTCCCATATTAAGAACTGGCAATATCTGGAGAGATGTATAGTCTTGCTATGTACAGAACAAGTATTCAGCTCTTTTAAACATTATTTGGGGTAGATGTATGATGCAGAGAAAATGTTTAAAGGGGGAAGAAAATGCTCCTGTGAGGGACAGAAATAGTGTTTTAGGGAGGAAAAAATGCAGTAGGGCATTACTTCAGGAGAATTTGAAAACATTAATCTTATTGTTGTTTGCTACTTATTTTGAAAGGATTAAACAATGTACAAACACTGGAACTATATACAGGAGGGTATTTAGTCCCAAGCAGGTACAAAAATACTTTTAAAAGAAATAAGATTAGAAAACACAATCACAGGCACAGAAAGGAGTGCTCATCACTAATGATGCCACAGGTTTTACCAATGACTATAGCACAAAGAACAGCAAAAGGGACATGTTAGCTGGTTTAAGAATAGCTTCCTCAGTGAAATGCAACATGTTAGGGAAATGCAATGTTCTGATGTGTTTTCTTTAAGGAAGACATCTGAATCATGACCAAAGCAATGGCTGCTCATTTAGTATACAAAAAATAATCATCTGGAAAGGCCCTTAGTACTCCAATTCCTGTAATTTTAGGAGAGAAATGACATTCTGTATGACTTACAGTGTCTCCATTCCATTGGTGAATATCTGGTGAAGACCACTAGTAAACTGCTCCAATTTCCCTTAGCTTCTTCACAAGATAAATTTAAGCAAGAGTTTTAAAGTCAGAATCAGTATAAAACCAAATAAAATCCATATCTGAGCCCAACATTCTTCATTGCAAACTTAAAGTCTAATAGCTGAAGAGGTGTGTTTCTTCCTAAAGTCGAATTCTAGCAGACTCAAAACCTAAAACCATATGTAAAAGCAACAGTTTACTTGAGAGCAACCCTTCTCCTATTTCTATTTTCTATAGGTTGTTCATTGTTTTCAAATTATCTTCTGTGTTATTGTTTTACAAATATTAAGCACCAACAGTAAATGTTTGTGAACCTTTCACATATTTGATTGGTATTTGTTCACTCTCACAATTATTATTTTATATATGAAGTATTACATAAAATATATATATTTTTTATCAAAAAGAGAGTGACACAGAGAGACAAATATTCTCCCAGACAAAAGGATCAGATTGGATTTAAGCAAACACTGAACACTGGACAGTATTAGAAATGGATAAGGCTAACAGATTCAATATATTAAAATAGAAATAGAAAGGGTTAAAATTGCTTATGACGATTCACAGGCTGGGGAAGCAGTTTCCATTAGACACATCTAATTTAAAAACAATTTTAATAAAAAAATACTCCTTTAAATACTCACAGTTCCATCCCTGTCTGGTGATCCTCTGTAACAAAGTGAAAATACTTACCATTACCATTATGGATCAAACTACCTACATTCATTTTTAAAAAAATTTTCCTTCCCTATTTGTACAGATGGGAGAACTACACAGCAAAATTGTTAGCAATTATGACTCCCATCACACATTAGTTATGTGAAAGGACATCATGTGTAGAAAGAGGCTGTAGAGCCATTGCACTGAACATGCTTTTGAAATCATACTGTTTCTTGGCATAAGCATCTTCAGGGAAAGGCCTACAAACTGAGGCCACTATACACAAAGATTTTCCACATATTCCAGTAAGATTTCAACACATTCTGGAAACTTCTGCTATCAGCTTTACAGAATACATGCAACACATATAAACGTCAACACTTAAAATGTGTAGGGGGTTGAAGAGCAGAATGACCTCAGGGTTGGAACCAAAGTACAACCCTCTGGCATTGTCTGAAATGTTTTCATACATGAAGGGGACTTACAATTCACTTACAGGTAAACTGAGAGGCCTGCTGAATAGGTTGAGACTGAATCTGAATTTTAACTGAGCTTAGGAATGTTACTTATTTGCATTACAACCTCCAGAATCTTCTACCCAGTATAGTCACCAGGAGGGTGGCATCCCATGAGTTGTAATTTAAACAAGAGTAACAATTCCAAACTCTTAGGTATGAAGAGAACAAAAGAGGCAGCAGTCAGCAACACAAAGTGTCAACATTAGCAACTCATCAGCTGGGCTCCTTCTCCCCATTCACATAGGTCACCAACATTGCCTTCTTTGCCTGTTGCTACTTTTGCCAATTGAGATTGCACCTTTCCCTCTGCTCCCACAGTGCCCATAACAAGGGTAACTTGAAGTATTAAAGATTATGCCGAGCATTTAGCTTGACACATTGTAGGAAATTAGTTGTTATTTCATTGATTATCTAAGAGGAAATTGTGTAAGATACTTTTTGTTTTCTTTATGCCACTATAGTAAGTTATACCATCACTGCATTGTGAAGCCTGTAGTGTAGGGGGTGCTTTCAGAATTAGTTGTTTCAGTGCTGGTTGTTGTCAAACAAATATCTTAGTGTTTGATAAAACCAAAACACATACCCGTATTTGCCGGCATATAAGATGCACCCCATTTATACACCAGCAAGTACTATTTGCTGGCATATAAGACATATCAGTGTATAAGATGCACCCCATTTTCAAACAGTATTTTTTGGGGGGAAAGTGAGTCTTATACACCAGCAAATACAATATTTCTGATTCATGTCTAATTCTCACTTTGAGACATTCACTGTTCATTTAACCCATTTCTACTTTAACTTAATGTTTCACATGGACAATATCATAATTCTAATCTCCAGAAAAAAACTTAAGGTGGAAATAAAAACAGTTATCTCTCATATTTTTAGGGATAATTATTTAAGTCTATCAGGTGTAAGGAGAATACAGTCCTTTTTTTAAAAAAAATGGGTGTTTAATTTGCAAAATATGACATTAACAACGAATCCATTCTTTCACTGGGAAATTTTCTTTACTTTTCAAAGTAATCTTTACCACTTTAAGGAACACTTCCTACATAATACAGTAGAGTCTCGGTTATCTGACCTTCGTTCGTCCGACATTCCGGATTATCCGACGTCGCGGCTGCCTGGGGGCATGGCTGCAGGCATTTCCATGCCCCCAGACACGCCCCCAAAATGGCGGCTGCCACGGGCCTCCGGATTATCCAACATTTTCGGGTATCCGACAATCAGCCCGCCCGTTTATGTTGGATAACCGAGACTCTACTGTATACCATTGTATGAAAATGTATGGGGCGGGCAGTTAAATATTTGATGTGCAAGCTACCAAATGTGATGCACATTTACACAGTAATTTTATGTATACAGGGCAAACGTTATACTGTACACATAAAAATGTAATGTATATAGAACAGCCCTTAACACTTAAGGCCTTTCTGCACTACACAGTTATGGTGTTATTATTCCACTTTCAACCTCCTATGGCAGTGGTTCTCAACCTGTGGGTCCCCAGATGTTCGTGGACTTCAGCTCCCAGAAGCCCCAGCCACTATGGTCAATGCTCAGGGCTTCTGGGAGCTGAAGTCCACAAACATCTAGGGACCCACAGGTTGAGAACCACTGTCCTATGGAATCCTGGGCTTTGCAGTTTAGGGAGGGGCCTTTAGAATTCTCAGCCAGAGAGCTCTTTGGCCTCAGTAAACTACAAACCCCAGAATTCGATAGGATATTAAAAGTGGAATAATAGCACTGTAACAGTGTAGTGTGGAAAGGCCCTTAGTTTCTTATCAAAGAACTGCCCAGATTCAAACCTTCCTAGAAGTATTCCCTTCTAAACTCCAAACATGTTTGGAGGCTACTTTTAATTAAGAGTGAGGAAAAGGTACTTTGCCCTTGTTCAGAGGAACTGTTGTCTATCATATCACATGTTCCAGGGGAGAAACAGGACCCAGCAATGAAAGAATGTCAGACAAGGAATCCAGTTTCTCTGTCAGCTTAAGTGGATTTCAAATACAGCTGCAGCAGCCTCCTGTAGCTTGTTGCTAAGCAACCTGTTCACAAGCTAGGTCTGCAGGGAGCTGAGGTATGCACCTTTCAGGTGAGGCAATGAGTATTAACTTCTGGCACACTGGCCACAAAATGTTACTTCCAAATAATACTGTTTTCCACTTTCTCCCAGGCCCCCAAAGGCCTTGAGGGCTTTTTTTTTTTAAATATCCCTTCTTCCTTCTTCCTTTCATGAGCAAAAACACATTGTGGTGACAGCTACCACGTCACCCTTATCTATAGGTACAGTTCTAAGACATTTAATTCAGAATTTTCTTTTGTTTTTTCGTTTTTCCAAAACACAACCCCATCCCTCCCCACAGCCTAAGAGATAACAAGTGGTCACAAGTAGCACCGGGCAGGCACCTTTCGAAAGAAGCAGGAGGAGGAGGATGCGGCATGTACCGTATATATTCGTGTATAAGGCAACTTTGTGTATAAATCAAGGGTTGATTTTGAGAGATGCAAGGTTCACAGTGCTGATCACAATTTCTGTAAAGTGGAACTGGATTTCTGTTTTTGCTTTTAATATTGGGCTTTGGCAATTGCCCTAGTAATACCAATTCCAACCTTCCTGTGTAGTTGGGGCTGCCTACACCTTCATTTTCAGCCTGTTCCAAACTTAACTGTTTATACTCACATTTAAGTCAACCTCATGTGTAAGTCAAGGCCAGGTTTGGGGGCCAAAATTGAGGATTTTGATAGGGCCCATGAGTAAGTCAAAGGTCATTCCGTGGGGAGGGGGAAACGGCAGCAGTGCTTCGGGGAGATGGCTGCTCCAGGCCAGCACTGCTGCCATTTTCCCACCCAGGAATTAAAAAGGCCTTTTGCCACTCTACTCAGAGAAGGGGGTATCTTATCCAGAAAGGAACCATCCCCTTCTCTGAGGCGAGTGGCAAAAGGTGAGAGCTTAGTCCATCCCAGGGGAACCGAAAAAGGGGCACCATCCCCGTCTCCTCTTTCCGTGCTCCTCTGACGGGAAGCCAGAGGCATATCTAGCATAAACTGCACCCCAACCTCTGGGGCCACTTCCTCCTCCTCCTCCTCTGCTGCTTCCGGCACAATTTTTTGTGCCCCCCTCCCAGCACTGGCACCCAGGGCATGTGCTCTACTTACCATACCCTAGATCAGTGGTTCTCAACCTGTGGGTCCCCAGATGTTTTTGGACTTCAGCTCCCAGAAGCCCTGAGCATTGACCATAATGGCTGGGGCTTCTGGGAGCTGAAGTCCAAAAACATCTGGGGACCCACAGGTTGAGAACCACTGCCCTAGATACACCTCTAGGGAAGCACCAAAGACCTGCTGCCACCACTGCCATTTTCCCACCCAGACATTCAAAAAGGCCAGAAGCACTGCCACAGTGGAGAGTACTGGAAAATGGGATGGTTCCTTTTCGATGAGAGTTAAGGGATAATACCCATGGGTAAGCTGACCCAAGTTTTTTGGGGCCATTTTTTTTTATTAAAATTTCTAGACCTACACATGAGTGTATGCAGTATTTCCTGACAACTTAATTCTTCCCATACTGTTTTCTGTTTAGGTTTTTCAAAAGAAAAAAAAAAACATTGTATTAGTGTGGAAGCAAAACAATAAACAAAAATTGTGAAGAGAAATGGGATGCTACCCCCACCCCTCAAAACACACATCTCATCTAAGAACTGTAAACATTGCATGTTACAAAACAGCTTAACATCAAAAGCTATTCACCAATCCCATTATGTTCTAAACCTCAGCTATGGAACAATCACCTTGACACCCAAGTGTAGCTGAAAAGCCAAGACAATTCTCTACAGGCATAAAAGGCATCAGGATACTTTCTTTCTCTAAGAGCTGGCCTCCACCTACTGTTAAAGTTCTCTGTCAGATAGACTGCAGTTCAAATGAGATTTTCTAGAGGGTTTAATCCCATAAATTATTTGAGCAGCTTGTTTTCAGTCCTCATCTTTCAGAGAAGTACTAGCTTTCAGAGGAGGGAAGCAAGGCATTTGAAGATTTTCAAGGGCAGGGGCCTACAAAATGAACAAAGGCAACCCTTTTGATTTTAAAACAGAGGTGGACACTCCAGTGTGTGAATTTTATGTTCCTGGAGACCCTGAAGGGACTGAACAAACTACCAAAACCACCTGGCTCAAAATAAAATAACAAGAAAAACAGCCATGGGCATAAGTTTAATTCTGATTTTATAAATTGGTATTTTGCAGTGCTAAAGAGCATACCCTCCGACTGTTCCAGTTTGGCATGGACAGTCCTGATTAATCTTTTGTCATCTCACTGTTTCTGCTGCTTTAAAAACGTCCTAGTTTCTCTCTCCTCCTCCACTTTCTCCTTTTGTTCTGGCTTACTTCAGTTGCTCCACACTCAGTTCAAAATGTAAAAGTAGTTTGTCTTCAACTCAGCAAAAGGAAGAGGAGCAGAAGGAGTGAAGTCTTGCCCTTCCGTGTAAGCGCATTTGTTTTCTTTTTCTATTTTCTTTTTCTAGCTTTCCTGAACTCAGTATTGAAACTCCTGGATTTCTCTGCTTAAAACAGTAGTTGGTGTGTTCTTTCTCATTAACAACTGATACCTTCTTTTTACCTGACTGCATGGGTCCTGGTTTTTCTCAGTGAAATACTGCGGAGCATGCAGTAGGTTCAGCAAACTGCTGCAACCTTTCCCAGATTCTGTATTCTTCCTTATTAATAATTTTTGTCATCTTGACCACACCCTGAAGTTGCTTAGCTGCATGTTGTCTCTGTTTTCATTTCTAAAATGTTGTAGGGTATGATCTCAGCCATCCTCATAATCTCAGTGTTTTATTCATGTAGTACAAGGGTGGGCAGCTGACAGCAGCTGGGAGTGCATTTAACTCCTGGAGGTCTCAGGAGAGTCTCCTCCATTTTCCACCAAAAATGTTTACTGAATTTCCCCTGCAACCTTCCAAAGGATATGATTAGCCATTTAGGCCCATATGAGTCTTCCCAACCCCTGAAAATTGGGAGTAACTTGCAAGTCACTGATCTACAAACAGGTCTAAATGGGCCAAAACCAGGCTCAGATTTCTTGAAAATACATAATCACACCTCCTGTTTCAGGAAGCCTAAATTAAACTTTTTTGATGAAAAAACAGGGTTGTCAAAATGAAAACTGGAATAGCTCTTGTACCATTAATGTAGAAGAGGAAATTTCTGCAGGTGTTGCTTATTATACAACCAGTAACAAACCTGCTGAAATTTTCTCTTCTACACAACTGTTAAAGGTAAGGGATTGTCTTCAGTTTTCTATCAGGAAACACTAATAGGAGGACAAAATGGGGGGGGGGGCACAGAGATGTTTTAAGGCATGGAAAAAGTGACCTTGGGCAGCTTTGTGAGGCTCACAGGCTGCACTTTGACCAACCCTGATATTGGGCTGAAACATACTTAAGAATATTACATATTGCTTTGGAATGATGCAGTTAGGGCTGATGACCACAATATTGCAGCCTAGGAGATCCCCAAATGACACTGTTAAAAGGGTGAGTGGAGTTGGAGGAAGTCCCAAACAGTCTCAGTGTTTTCACCTCTTAGGATCTTAGGATACAAGCTGCAGGAGGAGAGATTCCACCTGAACCTCAGGAAGAATTTCCTGACGGTCAGGGCTGTCCGGCAGTGGAATGTGCTGCCACAGAGTGTGGTGGAGTCTCCTTCTTTGGAGGTTTATAAGCGGAGGCTGGATGGCTACTTGTCGGGAGTGCTTTGAGGGTTTTCCTGCATGGCAGGGGGTTGGACTGGATGGCCTTTGTGGTCTCTTCCAACTCTACATTTCTATGATTCTATGATCCACCAGAGCTGATACTGCTAACCACAGCATTCTCTCTTTCCTCCTATTTTTTTAATTCATAGTCATTTCATTGTTCTAAGTATCTTATCCTTTCCTACAACAAAATTGTTTCTTTAAAAGTGGCGGGGGAGTGGTGGTGGTACTGGACAAAAGCAAATTCTATCTAATTACTGTAGTCACGATGCTGCTATAATTTAAGTAATTATAATTTAAATGAGTTTAAAATGATATATGGTCCATTCTAAGTATTTACTTATTTGCTTTTCATCAGAGTTCTGAACAGGAGAGACATTCCCTCCCTCCCAAATATATTAGGAAGGTGGAAACGTTTTAAAGCATGTAAGTAAGGGACACAACAAAGGGGGTTGAGGGTGAGTTGGGAAGAGAAATATTAGTAGTGTGTTTCATAACTGAAGCCATATATATTCCATCTTAAAGGCCTCCCCTCCCCCCACCAAAAAACACCATGAGGTTCAAGGTCTAAAATTACCTACCATGTCTACTGCTTCTTTGCTGATTTTTTTCATCATACATGTCAAATAATACTTTTCATGAAATAACTGACTTTTATTTTTGTCCTTTAAGACTGTCTCCCTTCTCCTTTCTATCAACTTACGTGGAATCAGTGTCCTTTTCTTTCTTCCGTATTCCAAAGGCCTTCCTTGTACGTTTTTTCAGTCCTGTAGAGACAAAAAAAGGAAACATGCATTTGGATAAATCTGGTGATTTTCAAAATCTGTCTTAAGTTGACTAAAAGAATTGAGCTTAAAGGTACAGTAAAAATATTTCAAAATAAGGAAAGTAAACGTTGCAATGAATAAAACATGTTAGGTAGTTTGTAATTTGCTAAAATGTAGAAAACAATTTTAGATATAGAACAATTTTAGAGACACATAACAAGTATTTTTAATTTTGTTCATCAAAGAAATTAGCACATGGCATTGTCAGGTTTTAGATGCTTTGCTTAAGTCTACAAGTGATAACTGTCTAGTCCTCCCTAAGCCAATACAATCTATTTTCATCTAAAATATACTTAGGACTTCATTATAGTGACAAAAATGCATCAGAGTAGAAAATTAAACATAGATTCTTCATTGATTGAGAAATGCTTACTTTTGCAAGCTATTTTGAAAAGTATTTTAATAGTCCTGTCAGTTGTTGATAAACATTAAACCTCTCAGTCGTAAATCCAAGTACATTCTTATATAATTGCTCTTATTTGCATCTACTTATACCCAATAAAGCAATATCTAATAGTTTTTTTTTTCAGTGATAGTCTAGCATGAAAGCACATAAAATGGACCATATGCTAGATACAGACTAATACATAGTGCAGCTCCTGGACAAGTGAAAAAAAGTGAATTATTTTTCATGAACGTATTTAATATATTAATTAAAAATATAGTATTTTTCCTAGCATCCCACCAGAGTTCAACTTGCTGTCTTACACTGCATTTCTCAGCCGACCTCACTCTCCTGAGGCAGCTGAGGAACAATCACAGGATGGGATAGGTATGCTATGCTCATGCAACCTCCTCTGCAACTATCTTTGTATGTATTTACATAATCCTTTCTCCCATTAAATTAGTAAAAAAAAAAAGTGCTCTTCAAACGAAGCCAAAGCACTTGTTTATTTCAAAGGAAAACAAATTCTATTCTTGATTGATGGGCTACATTTCAAAATATTGGATGCAAGGCTCTCTATAGAAACTAAGAATGCATAGTGTAGTATGGTAGGCCTTTTTAAAAAATCAGAAACATTCTACAGGCCTGTGATGTTTGGGGTTAAAAAAACATTCAGACTACAAGGGTTTTTGATATCCAGTTCCTTCCCTATACATTTATTTGTCTTCTGACAAACATTCCTTTCACTATATAGCCATCTCTTCTCACACAATAGGTTATTAATAGCAATATCCCTGTACTAGAAATAGCCACCTGATCCCATCTCTGTACATAGTCCCAGCAGATAAACCATCACCAAAGAACTCTTACACATTTGTATATACCGTATTACATAAAAGTCCTAAGGAAATAGTTTCTGTTACACTTTCTTGAGTGCAAAACGCTATTGCTACAGTTATACCTGCTCATTTCTTCCCTGGAAGCCAAACTAATAATCAGCTTGCTGCAAAAACACACCCACATTTCCTTCTCATATCTCCACAGAGCCTGTGCAGCTCTAACATCCTGCTGGGGAAAAGGGTATCATCAGCACAACTGACACCATAGCCAAGTAATAATCTGATGTCATAAGCACTATTTATAATAAGGATGCTTAGTCAGACTACTCTATAGTGAAAACTACAAATAAAATGCACAACTTGAGCAGTCCTTCCTATCTTAGTCTGAGCTACTTCACTTTTTAACCACATAACAAATCCAGGTGTACTGTAGCACATAATCTTGGCAAACAGCAAAGATCAATCTTGGTTCCCTAACATGCAGTAAAAGTTTCTGAAACCACAATTTTGTCACACTCACATGTTACATTTTTAAATTAAACTCCAAAAATGCACACACATTTGAAATAGTATGAACCAAAATTTTCCATGTAAACTATTTTTTTAAATGTATCCCAGGCTCAGCATGAAATACAATCCCATGCCAGATTTATTCCTAAGGCCTGATGGCGCAACATCTGTCCCTCATATACTTCCATTAATCAGACTTACAGTAAATGGGAACTCTTAACCTTACAGCAGGGAGGAAGGTACTTTTACATAGAAAATGACTAAGCGTGGAGTGAATAGTCTGACTTAACACATAAGTATGTCTCATTTTGAAAGTAAATCCATGAAGTAAAAGAGGGCTGTTCATCCCAATACCTTCTTCGTGTGTTGGATTACAGCATTCATCAACCCTCCACTACCATGATCATAATGAGAAGTGTAGTCCAACATATCTGGGGGGACAGACTAAAGTTTTTTTTTTAGAAAAACAACACACTAACATTCTCCAGAGAAAAACAATGGTGATTAGTAGTTAGAACGGTGTTTCCCAGGATGTTCACTGCTTCCTTCAGAAGCCTGCCAGTTACCAGTAACCCATTGCTTCTTGCTTGATGTACTGGAATATAATAAAATACATTCAGAATATATCAAGCATTGCCATTTTCCCAAGGCCATTTTCCCATTGCCATTTTCCCATTGCCATTTTCCTTGGGATTTGGAATTAGTGACAGATCTTAGGAGGATAAGAATACCATTACTAGGAAGAGAGCAGAACCTGGCTTTTTTTTTTAAAAAAAAAAGCACCTCACGCATCTTCAGACTGATTCCCAGGGAGTATTATTGCTTTTTTCTTCATCTGTTTTCACAATCGATTTATTATATATGTTTTAATGCTGTGAACTAGAGCATAATTTTTTTCAGTAAAGGAAGTTCTCTTTGAAAATGTCTGCAACACTATGAAAATGCTAAAGAGTCTCTAGATACAGTTATTTCTGCAACTACATCCAGGCAGAAAGGACATATAAGCTACTGCCCTGCAAATGGGAAGTGACATTTAACTAGAACAGAATTATCACCTTTGGGAATTGAGACACTAAAAGTAAGCCGGTAATGCATAACAGCAGGAAGCATACAACAGCTGCGTCACTAGGTAGTAAAAGAACTGCAAAATTAATTGTCTACAAAATAATTCCATCTTTAGTGTCTATATAGAATAATGCTTTGTATATGGAGACACAAAATCACAAAGATGATAATGCTAATAAAGTAAATGATAATAATACCTTTACATTTCATTTGTGATCAGCCAAAGCAGCTATCAAAACATTTACTGTAGATTAGCAAAATGCTCATTCGGGTAAAGAGAAAAGGGTTTTGCCATATACTGAAAGGTTTATCAACCAAGTCACTGCCACTGCTACATAGTAAGAAAAAAACAGCCATAACCAATCCCTAGTCACCCTGCAACTGTGATGAACTTGACGATGAAGGACAATAAAAGAATAGTAATCATCACAGCCAGACCCCCACCCTAAGAGTGGAGGAGCAGGGCTCAGTGCTTCACTTGGCCCCTCACTCATTCTGTGAGCTTATACTGTGGGATGTCCATTCCTAATCTCACACTTTCATTGCAATGCAGCCTTTGCCACAGAAAAAGAGACAGAAAAGTCCTAATAAATAAACCAATAAATAAAAGCAACAACAGAACCACAATCACCCACGGTCTTAGTGTTTTTAGATCAAGCATTTGCCATTTGTCCTGTGAGACCTTTAGCACAATGATTCTTATGTCATGAATAATAAATTAAGATAAAATGTCTCAGACTATACAAAAAGTTGTCAGGGTTTAGACAACCTAAGTCCTGCCAAAATAGAACAAGAATGCTGAGAATGGGAGGTAGAAAACTTTCCTAAACCCATATTTAGCCCTTTTAAGGTTCTGGGTTCTACAAGTGGAGTTTTGTTCACACAATGAGATTTCACACTCTTTACTTGTCCTTTGTATTGTCCTATATGCCCAAATCTGTTGTAGGGGACATATCATAAAGTACTTAGTTATGTATTTGTTACCAGGAAAATAATTACAAGTAACTAGTTATTTGTAACTGTTATTCTGTAATCATACAGTTACTTAGAGAATGAGATATTAATAAGAGGGCACAAAAATTGCATTCCCTATATCAAGGGATTAGCATGGTTTTAGATCTTATAACTCTGTATTTTTATAACCTGCTTAAGAGCTGAGAGATACATTTTCCCTCTCACACTTTTATTAGTTGTGTTTATGAAGTAATAGTGATAGAGGTAATAACAATAATTATTACAGTTTTATCAGTGACTATAGCATCCTTTTCAATTAAGCCAAAAAGCCATACATACCGGTAGACTCATACGTACTATGAGATTTTTTTTAAAAAAAAACCTACTCCAGAGCTTGAGATATCTCCAAAGTCATTAATAATTCTGTATTACATTAATAAATCATTTGGGTGTATGCCTACTATTCTTAGAAGACATAATACAAATTAATTTTTCCTGCGTACAGTATCAGACGTGAAAGTGGACTGCATGTGTACACATATACAGAGTGTGTGAGAGAGACAGAGAGAGAATATTTTATGGTTTGATAAAGTCGCTATAGAAAACTGGATTTCTACAAGGAAACTTTTTTTGTGCTGCTTCTCATTCCACTGTAATGAGGACAGTGATTCAGCATAATTCAGTATATCTAATTGTGACATATCTGAAGTGACATGCTAATACAGCAGAAAACACACAGGACTGTACTAAGAATGTTTTCATCATCACATTACTTTTCCCCAGAGTGGTATTCTACCTCTCTCAGTCAGTTTTATTTTAAACACATCTTTGAATTGTAGACCACAAGTTTCTCTAATATATTCCACTCTTGTCAGTATTAGCTGATCCCCATCACAGATTATTACATAAAACATTCCTGTACTGTGTATTTCTCTCAGCCTGTCAAAACGATCAGTGTGAATGTATATTTGGTTACATAGACTTGGTTCTATCCTTAGAAGCCAACCAAAAAGGAAAAGAAAAACCTGGAAAACAAAGTTTGTGTGATCCAGCTCCTTCACATACTGACTAACTACTGTTAACTATGGAATGGCAAACCCAAGAATATTGATGTCACTTAAAAGTTCACCCACTACATTTTTTATACCAGGAACTCCGTATTCAGAGTTTAAGTTGCCGTTCCCTATATACTGTGCCATCTAGTTCTCAGGCAAGGTTCTTGTTCCATTTATCTGCTATCTCTACAACTCTGGATGCTGGATTTCTCCTAAATATCTCTACTCCTACAACTCTCTTATTGGTTAAATTAAGTTTAGGTACACAGGGCATGACTTTTAAACACACAGCATAACCAGCTGAAAGCTCTTCAGACAAGAAAAGAAAATTATCTTGATAAAACACACAGGACAATAGAAAGACATTAAGAGAACATTGGCAAAAATTATTTTTTTTAAAAAAAAAAAGAACACTGGCAATTGCAGAATAGTAGTCAGATGACAAAGGTAGTTTCTGATTTCCTTTGTAGTTAGTGAACTGCTAAAAAGATCTATTATTCAATGGCAAATAGACAAAAGGGGTGACCAGGCCATGATGCTAACATTAGAGGTGTGCTGGGGAATTGTTCTGATTGATGTTGCCATAGATTTTTAATTAATGTTTTATATTTGTAACTCTTTTCATCTTCCATTAATTTTAATTATATGTTGCATGTTAGTTCATTGCCCTGGAATGTCAAAAATATTTAATTTATGGTGATTTCCTCATTGATGTATTCAGGTACCTGTAACTTTGATGTTTTCCATCCATATAACACAAATTTGCATGTACCCACTTATCTTCATCCCCCCCCCCCCGGCCGCAAGACAAAGTCTGGCCAACTGTCAAGAAGACTGGTGGAACAGTTGTTATTGCAGAGCTGTGGTTTTATAACCTGGTCTGCAAATGTTGTAGGTCTATAATTTTTAGAATCCTTGGCCACAGTGGTTGAATCTGCTGGGAAATGGTCTAGCAACATTGAGTGACCCAATTTGGGGAACGTGTGTTCCAGGACAGGACTACTACCGAAACTAGTAGACTTTTTCAATCTGTTAGTTCTACTCATCTTTCATGTTCTATTTCCCTGTGAATTATGAAAGGTATAAACTCATTCTACTTTTAATCTTTTTTTAAAAAAAATAACTCTCACACCTACTTATATTCTGAATTCTGCAGTCTATAATAATCTTACAATAGTCTTAAGATGATAACAAGACTCCTAGGATCAGATGAGTATTTCCTTTTGTAATTAGAATTCATGTTAACAGCATATACAAGAGACTCTCCGCTTAGGTTCTTTGCAAGATTAAAAAGTCTGCATGTCAGATGGTCTGGTAACAATATAGATCAATGTTTTAGCTACAAAATTTCATTCTTTACTTGACAGACTTTTCAAACTGGTGTATTGATTGCATCAAAAACAGCATCTCCTAGGATTGAAAGTGAACAGGGTGCGTTGACGCCAAGATACCATATGCATGTGACTTGGTCTGCTTCTCATTTCAGCATCCAAGGATACAAGTGAGATTTATGGATAATTTAACAAATAATTTAAGTGTTGAAAAAAGAGTCTTTCCATAACAAGTGAAGAGATCACAATCACTGCTTTTAAGTGTCTCAAACTACATTCTCAGGATTCCATCTAGTAGATCAAATACTCTGCAACATATTTATCTATTTTTACTTAGAGCTGAAAGGGAGAAGAGGAAGCGTTACTTTTTACACCATGCTTCAATCCATGCTAAGATCTGTAGAATTCTAATGCATGTTAGTGAAGCTGAGAGCATGAAGTCAGTCTGGTGAACAGCAGATGCTCTGCTTTGCCAAGGGGAGATAAAAATAGTGAATTTGAATCTGTCTTGTCATTTGAAAATACACAATGCCATGTTACAACAGTAAAAAACTAGAAACAACTAAATGAATTCAAACACTGTATAAAAATAGTGGCAAAAGAATCAAATAATGAGTGCTACAACAGCAAATCAGTGTTCAGCAGCAAGCAAGCAGACACCAAACTGAGTGCTTTCCTATATCCCCTGCAAACTGCACTTCAGAAAGTAGCAAGATGCACAAAAAATCATTCCTGCTGGTTTCAGGGAAGGCCTTTATAAAAGCAGATAGTGCCTTGGGTATCCTGATCCAAGGCATTTTATTGTTGTTTTAATTTTAAATATAATTTAATTTTAATGTGCTTGTTTTTAATTTTCTTGACAAACTCTATTCCATTAGCAGAAGTTTGAGCACAGAAAATGGTTTCTTGATGCGCTATATATCTTAAACCCTAGTTGACATACTAACCACTATGTGGGGTTCTCCTGCCTGATTTTTTTTTTTTTTTTGGCAACCTTTTACTAGTCCTGTACACATATCAGTACCTTATAATAAGAACTTGCTCTACTATCATCTTGGTTTACATGTAACACCTGTCCCCTATCTTCGTCTCTTTAACTAGGCTTTATGACCATGGTTGAGATTTAACTTGTCACTCAATTATCATACCCACATGCTTTGCATTGCTATTACAATTCACATTCTCCTCTCCCCACCACTTGCTACATATGTCTGTCTGCAGAGGCCTCACTCTGTGTGTCTGAGGAGGTGGACTGGAGTCCACAAAAGCTTATACTAGAAATTTAATTTTTATCAGTTAGTCTCAAAGCCACTACACGAGTGCTTTATATCATTTTTACACTGCAACAGGCTAACACAGTTAATACCTTTGAATACTAATTTAAATAGGTAATGTAAACAAAATATCTTCAGGATAGGATAGCTACAGGATAGCTACATTCCAAAAGTCTGCAAGTTTCAATCAGAAGTTTTAATCAGACTTGTACTCTGGTTCTGAACCCAATGGCAGACTCACAGATTGTTTAAAAATGATGTTCACATTCAAATAGACAAGACAACATTTCTTACCAGTTAAACAGGGAACTCTCCACAACTATTATTAGAAAGAGACATTAGCTGAAGTTAAGCTCACATGACCTTGATCCTCATTTATCTAGAGTAGTATTTAGGGAGAGTGGTGCTCAAGAATTCCTTTACTGCCTGACATCAGAGATATGTTTTGGGTCAGTATCCTCCGTTCCACCAAAAAAAAGTCTAAAGCCCTTTCTGCAGCACCCTCCGATCCCATAGTGGGGATGGGAGAAAGACAGGAGCAAAACAATGCTTCTGCATGATGTCATTGTGGTCCCATCCTTCTGTCCCCAAGTGGCGTGATTATGGATTAAATCATTAACAGGTTTTTCCTGTCAATGACACACAATCACACCACCATCCCAGACTTACTTGGCCTGCGGAAGCCACAAAAACGCGATGGCTGCACTTCCTGTCCCAGCGCAGCCTGGGAAAGAGCCCAGCTGCGTTGAAGAAGGAAGAGGCATGGCCATCATACTCCCTTCCACAAGGAGCCAGGTAGTCTGGAGGGGAGCACTCCCATAGCACTCCCCTTTCAGCAGAGCCACTGCCAGGATCCCCATTGAACAACTTTGGGAAAAAGTAGGGTGCGGAAAGGGCCTAATATTTAGTAGTGCCTTGCTCATGGCAACTGCTTTTCACCCCATGGCAATTTGCTGTTCTTGTCCAACTAGTTAGTTGTTATACAGCTTTTCCAATGGGAAATATGCTTGGAAGCTATCACCTACAGGAGAGAAACAAAAGAAGGGAATCCCCAGAAACAGGGTGGCTAAATGAAGTATCTCTCACTATAGAGTAAATTGACAAAAGTGGTTGAGTCCAATAGTGTTTTGGTTTGGAGGAAAACCATGGAGAGACTCAAATAGTACATCAACCTCCGGTCATGATGCTGACAGCACCTATGGCAGGAAGGGAGTGTGACATGAGCGCTCCCCTCCACACCCGACCAGCTCCCTGTGGAAGTGAGCACGAGGGACATGCCTCTTCCTTCTGCAGCGCAGCCAGGCTGTTTCCCATTCTGCGTTGGGGCAGGAAGCACCTCCATCATGCTTTCTGCCCTTCCACATGACCGGGAAGGATGAGAACGTCACTGATAGAGAAACTCTGTCAATGATATATCCCATGATCACGCTGGCTGGTAATGCAAGGATGGGACTGCAACGACATCATGTGGAAGTGTCATCATGGTTCCACTCCTCTCGCGTTCTCATGCTAGGATGCCATTATCATGCAGAAAAGGCCTTTGTTTAAAAATGTCTGTGGCTTTACCAGATACCTGTCCTAATGCAAAGCAAGGAGAAATGTTAATCATACATACTCTCTGCTATGCTTGCATCGAACATGAAGGCTTTAGCTTAAAGAAAGCAGTCATGTCTTTTGCAAGCCATTATTTGGCTTTTCTTTGAGAATGATGACAGTTAAGTTAAGAACTTAATTCTCTATCATGTGACACTGAAAAGTATCTTTAAAGTCATACTCTTTTATCAGTCATAGCTTATCGATTGGTTAGAAGCAGCGAAAACAGAAACAAAAACAAAAAGTTCCAGGAGATTTAGTGGCTTTTGCTAGCAAGGAGGTATTTTTTCCCTCCCAAATTACATGCACAGACTAAATAGTTCACTTTGGGCCCTGTGTACATGACTGAGTAACGGTGGTATAACTGAATTCTAACAAAGTTGTATTGTCTTGTAAACACACTGATTATCATTATTATCTTGGATTACCAACAATTATGCCTGTAGCCAAGGGGGGGGCATGAACACTCTGCCAACTGAAATGTTCCTCTAGCTTCTCTTACTAGAGCAGTGGCACTGATCCCACTGATTTGTGCATGCATTTTTTTTTGTTTAATGTGGACGATGTAGAGCCAATTATGCCACTTCAGCATAATGTGTTTACAAGCATGACATCTCACCTTTTAATTTAACTACACTGGCCACCTTCATTATACTCCAGCATACTGTTAACTATAAACAGGAAACTGAAGTTAACCACATCAAATAATGTAGATAGATTTGACAGAGATAATAGTTTGGGGTGTTTTTTTCTCAAAACTGTTGAGGTTATTTTGAAAGAAGGATGACTTCTTACACCATATTTGAGTGTATTTTTGAAATGATAACACTTTCAAAATAACTTTAGCAGTAAACCTGTTTGAACCTGAAAGCAATGCATTTCTCAGTCCACTTTCCACTGTCTCTGAAGCAATCTGCCTGACTCTGGATTTACATAACATTTAATTCTGGGACATGGCTATCTGTAGTGGTTAGTAATGAATTAGGAAATTTGATCCATTGATATTACTTGAATGAATTTATTTATCAGAAATTGCTCAGGAGTTAATGAGAATCTGATCTGATAGCATGAACTTCTAGAATTTGATCTATTTTATTAAAAAATGATTATAACATCTCTAGATTGGTTAAAAGAGTCAAATGCCTCTTCTTCATTATGCATTATTTTGATAAGGGTAATTCCACAGGATCAGAATGACTATAAGTAGTTACCTCATGATTTTTAGCACTAAAATGGAAGAAAACATTTATTTCACCAATGCCAGTACATGATCCCAAAGAGCAGGGTTGGTTGTTTAAAAACCTTTCCCAATAAATCAGATACTGTTCACTAGAAATAATACACAGGTAATAAAAAGAGGAACATTCTGAATATGAGAAGATAAATTTGGCAATAATGCTTACAATCATATTTATATTCAACTTGGAATGCTGACTGTACAAGTTATTTAAAACATTAAAAAAAATTCTTCTTATAAACAAAAGGTAAAGAGAGAAAAAAAATCAACAGGAATATAACAATTACTGTCAATATTCCTGCTTTGCTGCTTTCACAACTGGGAAAGTTATTAAAAAGAAATATGCTGCTTGAGAAGTGCTGTGTCAGTTGTGCATTTCCTTCTGTCCTTTTGGCAAAGTAAATAATGTACAACTTATCAAGGAAGTTGGCTTAATTCCTGGACAGTGTGTTACTTGAGGAAAAAACCTTGGTTAGAAGCTGTAGTGAGAGCCAGCATCTGGAAACTCAAGACTGGTCAAAAGAAAGCATAAAACAGTGAGTTTGTGAATGATCCTGGAACTGGGTTTGGGCTCATGTATTCTTTTCTCTGCTATCTTGCACTCTCCGGGCGCAGCCACACACTCTCAGGCTTGTGACAAACCAAAGTTTACCATTATCCCATCTGCAAGTTCAAATATAACAGCAAACTATGGCCTTTTCCACAGGTTGACAGATCCCAGCATTGTCTCCTGGGGATCCCGGTAGAGCCTCTCCTGGGAGGGAAGCACAACAAGAGCACTCTCCTCTGTGAATGGAGGAGGCGCTATGGCCGCACCTCTTCCTTCTGCAGCACACCTGAGCACGGTCCCAGGCTGCGCTGGGCAAAAAAGTGCAGCCATCACACTTCCTGACCCTCCCCAGCTCAAGTAAGTGCTGGAGGGTGGCAGGAGGGCTGAGTGATCACCGGACATTGAAGGGTAAAACCCATCAATGATTTGTGGCATGATTGTGTTGCATTGTCCAGCTCCTGTCCTTCTTCCATCCCCAATGCAGGACAACAATGTCTTGCAGAAAGGGCCTATGCTTTGCTGCCAACTAGAAAGGGATGGAAGGGATTGCAGCATGTGAAGAGAGCATGGAGCATGTAAACATAAGGCTGATTTCCAGATTTTTATCATATTTTTAGAGCCTTTCTACTTTTTGTGTAATGTGTTACTACATGAGTGTCTTCCAAACTGCCAAGTAAAAATAAGAGATGTATCTGAAAACTGATTCAGAAGAATATTACTCTTTGATCTCTTTTATTGATGGTGCCCAAGCATCCTGCAAACCATCCTCAATTCCTTCTTTCATTGAAACGTATCTGTTTGAATTGCATGCAGAGTTTCAGATATATTGATTACATATCAATTACAGATATGCTTATTACATATGAATTACAATTACAGTTACAACCACTGCATTTTGAAATTTGATAGTAGGTTACTTTGAGCCAAAATGTGTGTATGTGAATAGATAATACTTTTAATTTTAATTAATTTACTGGAAAAACACAATCCACATGTTCATAATCATATCATTAGAACAAGGTTTCTGATATTGCTGTGCACAACTGAACTGTAGTTCAGTCAATCCATTGCTCAGGTTACTTTGAAAAAGTAGTGATTAATACAACCATTCATATAATTTATGTCCATATAATGCTTACTTTAGCTGTTTCAGAAAGAATATTAGTCAAAACTCTGAAAGTAGCCCCACGGTGCCTCAGGAAAAAAAAACTCTCTTTTTTTTATATAATATCTTCACATCTTGAAAAAACTAAAAGACACTTGTTTATTCTGAGTAATATGAGAAATAGAACTCAAAGTAGCCATAAACAGATAACCACATCCACAGAAAATTGAGAAATAATGTGCACTTGACTTGTGGTTTAGAGCAATAAAGCATTTTTTCGTAACTCCTTTCTGTGACTTTTGGATTATGAGAACTCGTTAAATTCTCAAGATAAACATGAGCAAACAAGTCATAAGAATTGTTGCCTGTGAATCAGCAGGAATATGAATTCCACTTTGAGCCACTCCCATAAATCTTTATCACCCGCCCAGGAAGTGGTAATACATAGTATGCATCTTTTCCCACTATGCTTTAGTTAGAATTGACTGAGAAAATCAGAGAGCTCATCCAGTTGTCTTTATAGGCCAAATAGTGACAGAAATTTGATGATAATACTTTCTATCCACCGTATGAAGCCCACCATTATAGCAAAGTTAGCTGTGGAAAGACGTCACCCAGTTAAATTCTTTGGTAGCACACATGTAAGCTTGCAATATTCTGCCAAGAGGGGAAATGATCACCTCTATATTTGGGAAGAAACTATTATGTTTGCTCTTAAATAGCACCAGAGCATCTTGATGTCAGTTTAGTATGCACTTGAGTAACACTTTTTACTTCTCTGATCAATGCACCATGTTTAATTGTTGGAAAAAGCTGGGGGAGGGAGAGAGAACAAACTCTGATATTGCAAAAGGGATTTGAATGGTTGGCACAACAATTTGATATGCTCATTAATATTTTATCAAACTCCTTTACAAGTAGAATTGCAGATGTCACACAGTGGGGTTGAAAGGAAAAATGATCAGAAGTGCTGGAGTGAAACAATGGCCTTGGTATTACAATGTGCTAGACACATAGCTCAGAAATAACAGATTAGAATAAAGTACCTGAAAACATAGGTCAGTGGAAGGCTAGCCAGGTTAAATATCAAGTCCAGCACATTAAGAGATCCTAGACTTGTAACTACATGTAATATATGCAATATATTTAAACAAAGTAAACACCACTACTGTACATCCTCCAGACACAACCAGGCCATTCTTCTGATGTTATCATGGGCCACATGGGTACCATCTACAATGAGCATATCACATTCTATAAAAAGAGTTTCCTTACTGGCGCTTAATATTTAAAATAGCTTCTTTTAAATGCAGCCAACTTTACAAGATACTAGTTTTAAAAGATAAAGAAAGAGTATTGTGCAAAATTCTTGGAACAGATGTCAGTTTCCTTAAGAACAAGGAAATGCACAAGGGATTGATGCCCAAGGGACCTATCTCCAGCTCCTTTCATCATAATACATGGATTAGTTAGGCCACACTAATTATTCTAGTTGGGTTTATAGGTAATGACAAATTATAAGATTTTTATGAGAACCAAGGGTAACGTAATAAAGATATTGATTGCCACTGGTGCCTATAAACATCCCACTATTATTTGTAATCCAGAAGTTTTGGAGCATAGCTTACTAAAGTTAAGTGAATAGACATGGCCTAAGTGTACATATATAGCATACATGTCACAGACAGACTAACTGGTTTGTTTTAGCATGAACTATTTGTTTATTTTAGCATCTACAAAACTTCATCCTAAAATTAATCAGTGAAAAGTACTGTGAGATATTCCTCGCCACCCCATTTCCCCCCCTTTTCCCCTTTCTCCACATTTTTCCTTTTTACTGTGAAACAAGCTAACATGGCTACTTCTTTGAAAACCACTATAATGGAAATGTGATGCTATTGTCTCTGTTGATTATAAAACTGTCACTTTTTTATCTAATCAAGTAACCAGAGTTCTTCCATTCAAAACCTGGACACACTTTTTTCGTTTATGATAAACAAGATAAATGATACTTTACATCATGACTACATTTAATATCATAATAAGGGTTTCCACAGCATCAGATGTCACACCAGCTTGGTCATACATAGATCTGTTGGATAGCCAGGCCAGGAGCTGGATAGAACTTAAAAACAACATTCCAAGTTTCAGCTCAGCCATGAACTTGGCAGATCCTAGACAGTCAGGTGTATCTCAGGCACAATCCATTGCTCTCTATCAGTAGTATAATATTAATTAAGAGCAGTGGGTTGTATTCAGTGTTCAATTTACAGAAAAAGTCTAAGAAGTAGGATAGTTTCAGACTTTGTACAAGAAATAAGTTGCATAGCTAACGCAAGCATCACATATGGTAGTGAAACTATAAAAGGCTTGCACAGCATTTTGTGCAACAGATAATGTACAAGTAGGATCAAAGTATTAGCATCAGCTGCCACAAGAACCAGATGATTACAACTATCGGGGATATATTCCTGTTTTAAAAACTAGATAATTTGCATGAAATTGTCAAGAAAATACAAATGCCAGAAGAATGCAACTCTAGCAAATGCAAGTAAGGAGAAAGACTGTGGCCTTTTCTACACGGGGTTTTTGAAACGGCGTAGTCCATCCTCCAAGTAGGAGGTCTGCACCTCAGACCAGACTGGGTTGGACCTATTTAAGGTAGATCTGCACCTCAGTCCGGTCTGGAACGACCCCAAGTGGTCCTCCAGCGTGCTTTTGAAAGACCTGATTTTTCTAGTCTTTCAAAAGCACGCAGTGCGCCACTGCGAGCCTGCTCCCTTATGCAGATTTGCAGGCTTGCACCAATGCGAGCCTGCTATCTGCTCGGGGGCGGTCTTTAGGCTGGCGAGCTTCAGAGGTTGGTCGAGACCCTGAACCAACTGGAAGCTGCCATTTGGGACGCTGGAGCAGTGCATATTGACGAGCATGCACTGCTCCGGAGCGCCGTGGACCAGACCGGGGAGCTGAAAGGTCTGGTGAGTAGTGGCGCGGGGCGATTCCCTCGCCCAGTGTGGAAAAGGCCTGTGTTTAATTCTGTCGATTTTCCTCATTAAAAACATTAACACGTGGGACCTCAAGAACAAACCTACGCTGGGAACCTGATAGCAAGTAATATGCCCAAATTAATGTACAAGTCAATGGTGACTGATCCCATCTGATTATCGATGATTTGCCTAATTTCTGTAATAAGTGCATGTGTATTCTCTCCCTGTTGGAATGTTAGGCTGTCTCCAAAATTTTGCATACACAATCCTTCAAAATTGTATCTCAGTTTGGATAAGGTTGTTTATCTGGATGGATCTAATAAGATATGCATTAAAGTTTTATACTGGGTGCCTTTCAGATGTTCTCCTAGCCACCCCATAGGAAACACTTACACATAAAGAGCTGTAATATGACTTGCAGATGATTATAATGACATGGATGAGAACTGTTCAAGTATGTCTTTCCAAAAACTAGGCAGACGTCTGTGACCTCTGTTACCACCAAATCAGGACAGTTGGAAAGTATGTCATTGGGTGCCAAACAAATAACCATTCTGTGGCCTTCTACACTGCTATGCTGAATGGGTGAATGGATCACATGGGAAGTGCAAAGCCAGCATAGAAGATGCTGTCTGCTTCTCCTATTTGAGCTTCCAGATTTAGCTTTCTAGGTGTTCATTAATGTAAAGAGATCAAGTTATTGTGCTTTCATGATAACAGACATATCTGCCTGACTGACAAGTTCATGTCATTGCTAGCTGAATATATATTCTTCTCTTAAATCCACCAGCCTAGGCATTTTACCCTTTCATCTCATGTTATTTATATAAAACAGCACACCTATCACTATTTTAAGACTGGTTAAAGCCTCTAGAGAAGAGGGTTAAAGTAGCTGGCAAACAGCACATGATTTAATGAGGAAGTAAGATTTCAGACTACAGATTACAACTCATGAAATACCTAGCGTCCTGGACAGATTAGCATACAATGTCCAGATTAAAGTTAGTTAATCTAAACCTTCTCCGGAAATACCTGTCTTAACACAGATAAGTTTTCTCTCTTAAAGACAGGAAATAATAAAAGCACCAAAGTTTTTGATGTGTTGGAAGAACTTAAGATATTCAGTTCTTCAGTTAGGTTGCTGCCTGTATTCTCCCATTATAGAGAGAATCAGCTTGGAATGTCATTTCAAGAAGGACATAGACAAGTTGGAGCAGATTCAGAGAAGGGCAACAAGGATGATAAGAGGTAAGAAGAACAAAACATATGAGGAGGAAGTTGGGCATGTTCAGCATAATGAAGAGAAGCATTACGGATGACATGGTTGCACTTTTTAAATAACTAAAGGGCTGTCACAGGGAGGAGAGGCCAGGCCTGTTTTCTGCTACCTCAGATGGTAAGACCAGGTGTAATGGTTTTAACTTACAGAAGGGCAGATTTTCATCGAACATTGTAAGGAATTTCTTGATGGTTAAAGATGTTCAGTAATGGAACCAATTAGCTAGAAAGGTGGTGGAGTTTCTTTCTCTGGACATCTTCAAAAAGATCCTGGACAGCTACCTGTGGAGGAGGATCTAGCTAGAGTTTCTGCACTGAGGAAGGAGTTGTACTTGATGCCCAACAAGGCCTCTTCCAATTCTATGACTCTATGATCTTATGCATGTAGGTTCTCTTAACGTGAGACAAATTAACTCATTTATGATACAAGGCATTTTGAGGCATCTGACAGGCTTTCAACTAAAAAAGTCAATGCATTTCTAATTTGCATTAATAGGAGTATAGTACCTAGGATGAGGGAAGTAATAGTACCACTCTACACTGCTTTGGCCAGACCTCACCTGAAGTACTGTGTACAGTTCTGGGCACCACTATTTAAGAAGGATATTGACAAGCTGGAACATGTCCAGAGGAGGGCAACCAAAATGGTAAAAGACCCAGAAACCATTCCTAGCAGTGGCTCAATGACCTGGGTATGTTTAGTCTGGAAAAGGGAAGGTTAAGAGATGACATAATAGCCATGTTTAAATATTTGAAGGGATGTCATAAGGAGAATGGAGCAAGGTTATTTTCTGCTGCTCCAGAGATTAGGGAACAGAGAAATGGATTCAAACTAAAAGACCTTTTACCTGAACATTAAGAACTTCCTGACAGTAAGAACTGTTCAACAGTGGAATACACTGCCTTGGAGTGTGGTGTAGTCTCCTTCTTTGGAGTTTTTTAAACAGAGGCTGGATGGCCATCTCTTAGGAGTGCTTTGATTGTGTATTTCTGCATGGCAGGGAGCTGGACTGGATGTCCCTTGTGGTCTCTTCCATGATTCTATGATAAAATCTGTTCATTTTACATATCAAAGGGCCCATATGCCAATGATTTTTATTACCTTTCACTCTTTGCAGTGTATTCAGGGAATAATTTCTGCTCTGTAACTTCCATCTCATCGGGGTTTGTTAGCAGATAATATCACATTAAATAACATTTCTAAGAACAGCAGTCACACTGAAAGGAAGCCAAAGTTACCCAGAGATAAATAACATTTAAAGGCTGTTTCTGCTCAAAGAGTAATTTGCACCCTCTCATGAAGCAGAGAGTTGTATAGTCTAGAAGCCACTGATGAAAAAATCTTGTAATGAGTTACTGTTCTGCACCAAAAACAAAACAAAACGTGAACATTGCACAGAAAAAGTCCTCAACTACAGGAAACAGTATTTTCTGCATATTTCTCCACTGAAATAGTGAACAGTCATTGAAAACTGCACAATTTCCAAAGAGTTCAATACAGTAGGAAGAAAATTGCTAAAATTAGTAATTGCTTACTGCAAGAACAGAATTAAGAATTACACCCCTATTCAAGATTGTTTTTCATTATGATCAGCTTTCTTAATGAAAGACCATAGTTGGTGCATCAACTGAAACTGTACAAGGAACTGTCAGGAACATCTGAAGCCACAGCAGGTTGACACTCTTGAAATATGAATTTCCCATTTAAAGGAAGTGCATCCCCATCCAGGATAGGTTGAACACCAATCCCTGGATCTGGTAGTCCTTCTACTAAGGTGTAGATAACTTCCCTAGTTTAAGTTTTAGTTTGTCGACTGATCTCAGGCAAATATCCAGGACCTCCACAGCTTCCAAAGAATCAGGTGGGAAGGAGAGAAAGAGGGATCTCATCAGCATACTAGATGACATCACCCGCCCCCCCAAATCACCAGACAATCTCTCACAAGTTTTATGTAAATATTAGACAGCATGGTTTGTTGTTAATTCCCCTCAAATCAGCTTTGACTTACAGCAGCCCTATGAATGGGAAACCTCCAAACCATTCTGTCAGTGATGTATTTAAGTCTTTTACTCCACATCTCAAGCCACGCCTCAAGTCTCTACCTTCAAGTCTCAAGTCATTGCAAGATACTCTCAAGTCAAGTCTCAAGTCTAGGAACCAAATTTAAAAGAAGAAAGGATGTGGTGGGGGTGGGGTTTAAGTATCAATAATTAGAAAATCAGGGCTCTATACTGCCACTCCCTTTCCCACCTTGGCTTAGCAATGCTTCAGACAGATTTAACATTTCCTTTAAGGGTTTAAACTTTAAAGCAGTGGTTCTCAACCTGTGGGTCCCCAGATGTTCGTGGACTTCAGCTCCCAGAAGCCCCAGCCACTATGGTCAATGCTCAGGGCTTCTGGGAGCTGAAGTCCACGAACATCTGGGGCCCCACAGGTTGAGAACCACTGCTTTAAAGGAATGCAGCAATGATGGCTTCTTCACAAGTAATCAGGATTTGATTTTAACCTCCAAACCCATAGATTCTGGCCTTTCACTTCTTTGTCTTCTAAGCCTCCTTTACTCCCCCATTGCTTCAACCAGATTTTAAACCCTCCAGATCCATGGATTCCTGCCAAATTTTAAATCTTCCCAGCTGCACTGATTCCTCCCTTTCACTCCCTCTGTCTCTCAAGCCTCCTTTACTCTAAGCAAGTCTTTCATTAAAAAAAAAGATGAGTCTTGAGTCTAGTCAAGTTCAATCCATGATTTATTGACGAGTCGAATGTGAGTCAAGTCATTGAAGTGACTTGACTCAGACTCGAATTCAAGTCAATTGACTCAAGTCTACATCATTGCATTCTGTTATCAATAGTCCTGCTCAAGTCTTGCAAACTTGGGGCCACTGATTCAGTCTAGACACCTGGAATGCATGCTTCTTCTTCTTTTCCTACCATCTTCTACCTTACCAAGCATTATTATCTTTTCAAATGAATCATGTCTTTTCATATATCCAAAATACAACAGTCTCAGTTTAATCATCTTGGCTTCTAGGGAGAATTCAGCCTTGATTTATTCTTGAACCCACTGGTTCTTGATTTGCTCTTGGATCCATGGTACTCTGAGGGAAACTCATAGAACCCCAAGGGCAAGGGTATAATAAGTCAAGAATCACATTCTGGTACTATCCACCAGCAATGACAAATTCAATACAAAATAAAACATTGGATTTATTCACAGTTTGCTATCTATTCTTGTGTTTTCAAGGTAGCCCACTTTAGTAAACTTTCTGGATATGCAATAAAAACTTCTGAAATGTAACCCTACTGTCTTCAGCATTATAATTCTGAAGTAGGTTTTTTTTTTATCTCCTTTAAAGAGACCCTTGTCATTGTTTTCAGATATGCCACAGTCCCTTTATTAAGGCTTTTATAAAAAGTATTTGTTAAAAAATGTGTTTAGTTTGCAGAAATACATAGAATTGCAACTCATAATTTTTTGCCTCAAAACATCATCCTTAATTTATGTAAATTCATTAAGGATTTTTTTCCACTGTATGTTTGAATGAAAATATCCCACATGACATATGCAGAGTAATGATCTCATATGTTCCATTCTCTGCTGGAATCCAAAGAAAGAGGCATTTGAAGAATTCCGTTTCCATTGTTTAAAAAAGAGACTCAGTACTGCTAGCTTTAAACAAGCTCAGCCTATGAATTTTCCATTAAAGAATAACCTTGTTCTTGCTGCCTGACTAGGTGTTTGTGATACATAATAGTGCCATATCTTCCTAGGTAGTAGAGCTAGCATTATTATTCCAGCTCCAACACCTAATGAAGAAGCAGTACAAAGTTATTATTCAAGGAGGGAACAGTGGGACAAAATCCTGTTTTAAAATTATTAACCCACTTATCTGCCAACTTTATCTACAGAATGTGAAATATAGTCTTCCTTCTATTTGAGAAAATTAAAATATAAAATGCAGACATTCTCCCTGCTCTCTGCCAGCCCTGTAAGAATATATTATCTCCTTTCATTATGCACTCTATTTTATTTTCTGGAGCCTTCTGCCATCTTCTCTACAATGACAATTTAGTTCTTTAAAACATTACAGATAAAATCATTGGTATAAGATGAATGGATGAATACAAGATTATACAGATTGTAAAATCTTATGGCAGTGTGAAGAATTTTATCAAACTCTAACCCAAGGTCTGCTTCATTCTCCATATGTCTTCTTCCTTTTGCTGAGATTCACTGCCACCACTTAATTATGGAAGATGCAAGCTCAATAGAGATAATATTTGACCATTATCTTTTTCTATATAAATTATTTTTGTTAAAATCAAATTCTTAATTATTTACATAAGTGCCTTTTCAAACATAACTTAGTACATAACATCACACATAACATAAACAAATTTTACAGTATGGAATATACAATAATACATTAGACAAAGAAAGAAAAAGGAAACCTTAGCTTATGCCAATCAACTTAATAGCTAGTACCTTACACGATAGCTGGTACCTTCCTTAAGAACTAGTAGATTAAAGGGTATAAAAAAGAGATAAATAGAAAAGAAGAAGAAAAAAGAAAAGAAAAAAAGTGGAAAGAATATAGGAAAAAAACAAAAAAAATGTGAACTTCCCCAAGTGATGAGTTGATAGGTTTGGATAGTTCAAGTAAAGTATTGGCCTTCTTTCTATACAAGGGGGAAGAACAAGGAAAAATATGGTGAAAAGAGAAAAAACTAAAAATTTATACTATTAATATTGGAAATATTTGTTATGTTAACCAAATACACATCCCCCCTTGTTTTCCTCTATATCAATTTCCACAATAATAGTCATAATCAGTAGGAAGATATCCTCTCTTCCCTCACCTTATTAACTTAACCTCGGTTAAATCAGTATATTACAAATAACCAACCCTTGGAAATAAAAAAAGAATCCAGCTGTGTAAAAAATAAAAAAATTCTAGCAGTATCTACTAAATTAAGTTGAGTAATATGGTGATAATAAACTCATTATCAACTTCGCTTAATAGTAAAATTTCCTTCCAGAAAAAATCAGGGGATCTTCAATTAGGGTTCCATTGTACCTCTTAGATACCACAACCATAGAAAGTTAATCAGAAAATTTGACCATTATCTTCATAAAGATTTTATACATCTAACTTATTTTGAGGCGCAGCAACATTGGCATTTCTTCTTAGTTAATAGCTAAATGGTGATGATGCAGTCTTATTATATTTTTACCTGCCAGTGCACAGCCTGCTTTTTTAAAATAATCTTTCTGCCCCCCCAAAAAAATTATATCCTCTCATTATTAATATGCTAACTGAAGAGCTCTGAAACATTTCCCCCTTCCCATCATTTTTAGCATTTGAAAATGATGGGTGGCATTCTGTACCATAGTTATGGATTTGTAATTGAGAGTTATGGATCTGTAACTGTTTCTTATTCAGTACCACTGCATAGTCATGATTGTGGCATTATTGCCACAATCATAAATGCCCTCACAGGCCCACCTTAAAAGCCAGCAAACACACTGAGCAAAGGAGGTCTGTTCAGCTGCTGATTGGGGCACAAGGGAAATGATATATCCCTCCCCCTCCCACCAGTGAGCAGGGGGTCTGACAATCAGAAGCAGGACCCCCTTGCTGATGGGAGGGTGCTGAAAATGTCATCCTCCTGTACCCTGATTGACAGGTGAAGAGACCTCCTTCACTTGAAGCAACTGTTGGCTATTATGGTGGGTGTGAAGGGTTGGAACCAGAAAACATTACTTAGTTATACATTTGGCTAAGCAAGTACCTGATGTAAGATATTGGCAGATGTTTTTAGCAACAACTTAGTAAAGAGCAGATCTTGAAAGCAAGCAGTTACAGATAACTAGTTACTTGACACTTGTTCCTTTTTTCGATGACAAGGTTATAACAACATTAATGTGACCTCACTAAATGATTAGGGAGGAATACTGCACAGTTCAGGTGCCAGCTTGTGCTGTACTTCACGGTGCTGCTTCACAGTTTGTTGTGGGCATTCAGATGGCAACAATGTACGTGGGAGGAGGATGTGTTTTGCTCCACAATTAAACACCTTATAGCATTCGATTTTTTAAAAAAAAAACCTAAATAGAACAATCTATTTTACATGTAGAAGTTATTTTTTTTAGAACTGCAACTATAATGGTAATTAACTACCAAGATTCCCTTTTGAAAGTAAGTAATTGCTTTTTGTGTAAGCAGCCTTGGGAGAAAGGCAAGATAGAAATTAACCAATTAATTAAATATTAAATAAATAAATAAATAAGATAAATGTAATTTTTCAAGCTCGGACAGGCCAGTGCTGATTCTGAGCTCTGGTTGTATATTGGCTACATAGCCCCTTCATCTATTTCTCTGGCACAGACTTGTCAAACGTTGATTATGAAAATTCTAAACTCAAAAGAGTGAGATGGTTCAGAATGAAGCCAACAATGGAGCCATGAAGGAAAAAGAACATGTGACAACAGCGCTCCTCTCCATTTACTTTTCATTTATATCACCATGTCACTCTTTTTCCACAAAGCTTGCCTCTACATTGTAAAGTATGGTGCAACCAAAACACAAACAACCTGGTAAGCCTACATGTGGCAGCATGTGACATTGTATGCTAGGGCAAAACACAACAAGCTTATGCCCTGATGCACATGCATTGGCTACAAAATTAAACCATCTGGCTGGTCATTAGGGGAAAAGTGATACTGGGCAAGAGAGCCCTTTCCTTTGGTCCTGAAAGAGTCCTGTAGGCACAGAATGCTGTGTTCATACTCCAAGAGTTCTGGCAAACCTGGAGCAATTTCTGCAATCTGCACATCATATTTTGGCAACTGGGCCATTGATCAGGCAGGCTTTTCCCTCTTGGTTCTTTGGAAATCAGAGAGGTAGCCATTCTGTCTTTGCGCTTTCCTTAATCCACTAAGGGAAAAAAAGGTGGAGGGGAATCAATGGGAAAGCTGCTAGCAGAAGAAAGAAGTTGGTTCTCCTGTAAACATTTATGAATGAGATGCTGTCATTGCATGGTAAAAACCTTGTGGCATCCTTCATTCATCATCAGTAGCCTTGTGATGAAACTAATCTAATTTTGCCTTGAAACTATATGGAAATGTGGAAGTAGCAATGGTTCAATCAAGTCAGTTTCAGCACATGTCATCTCCATAGCACTCCCCACAGCAATGTAGCTACAACGTAGCTACAACCCTATGGAATTCTAGATTAATACGAAATAATTCATATTTACAAAATGGCAAATATCTACAGCAATAATATTTAATCTCATGATCAAAACAGCTAAGTATAGAAGAGGAGGAGATAAAATGAAAAAGAAACCATAGCAGTAAAATGATCAGCAATCTATACACTCGGGAAAGACTTCAGTGGTGGTAAAATCGTCATTTCCAGACAAAAGAAAAACAAGGAAATAGTAAGTCTCGCTTAAGGAAAGTATCACAGTGAATGGGCGCCCACCACTACAGGAGAAGCCCTGTTCTGTGTTGGGTTTGCCCAAATTGTTCTCATTTCATTGAAGGATGACATGTGCAACTGGAGCAACAGCTCCTGACTTCTATGTCAGTGGAACAGCAAATCTGTTCCACGTTAAATTAGAATTTCAATGAGCTGTCCTTTGGGGGATAGGATCAGCATCTAATAGTTTAGAATAGATGAACATAGGAGCCACCAGATGCTATTACATAATGGACTTCATACCTTGATCAGACTGGAATGGGGAGTACAGTAAAGCACCTTCAGTAGTAGTTAGGCCTGTTATTGCCCCCCTCCTCACCCGCCCACCCAAAATAGTGGCAGACAACCATCATTTTTTATGTCCACATAAAACTCTAAATCAGTGGTTCTCAACCTGTGGGTCCCCAGATGTTCGTGGACTTCAGCTCCCAGAAGCCCCAGCCACTATGGTCAATGCTCAGGGCTTCTGGGAGCTGAAGTCCATGAACATCTGGGGACCCACAGGTTGAGAACCACTGCTCTAAATGAAGGAAGCCTACTTAAAGAAATTCACCTCCCACATCAACTCAAATTAATCAAAATTTTGGCTTTTTCTTATTTTTCCTTTCTTTCTGCTTTACTATATCACAAATGTTATCAATCAGATCAACCTTTAAGTTTTTCTCCAGGAGCAACATCACAGTTATATCTTCTCTCATCACATAAAGTAACTATATCACTGTATGGACTAAGCAAAATAAGACTGTGCTATTCTCTTTTTATTAGTGCTAGAAACTTTTGCATGTCTATAGTTACTAACTGCTAGTTTCCATGGTACTCTCTGGGAGTTTAGGCACTATATATATTTATAGTGACTTCTATTTGTTAGTTTTTTTCCATGCTCACACTCTTTCTATATCACCCTAATCTGCAGCCATTTTCTTCTTTTCTCTCTTGTTATATCCTGTGTTGGAACATGCACAAATAATTTGTAAGTGAAGCTACTTATACATGTTTTGCCAAGAAAACTAAGCTTGCTTCTTTCTTTGCTACACTCTGTGCATGCGTGGGTGAGTGTGGGGGTTGCTCCTTAGCTTCTGTCTTGGCAATTTGATTCTATTGTTTGAGAGATCTAGTACTATCTCTTACAGTTACCAATCATTTTGCATTCCAGTCTGTTCCTGACTTGATTTTAATGATGAGCTAAAATAAAGGATGATAAAAATGACAGCTGCCATAACAGAATGCTTCATTACATTAGTCTAGGGGAAAACTATAAACTTTGCTTTATGCAAGCTTTATTTAGACTCTTTCTGAACAAGAAAGAAAGGGTTCTTTTAAGAAAGTAAGAGTTCTTTCAATGCAAGCATAAAAATGGAAACTTTCTGGAGCACAGAAGTACTTACAATAATTTTATTCAAATTTAAAAAGGTTTTCCTTCTGGTATGATGACAAAAAAGTTGAAAATGTTTTCTCTAGGTAATTCTTCTTGTTATAAAGATATGGGCTTCATTTAGTATTCTGAGATTAACATAAATGATAAAATGGCAATAAAATGAGATTTCCTCATTTGTTACCATGCTCCTTATAACTGTATTACACGCCATTTCCACACAGGGTTTTTAACACAGAGCAGAGCGTTCTCCAGGGAGCAGACTGGGTCAGACCTACTTAATGTAGATCCGCACCCCAGCCCGCTCCGGAACAACCCCAAGTGGTCATCCAGCGTGCTTTTGAAAGACCGTAAAAACAGATCTTTCAAAAGCACAGAGCGTGCCATTGCGAGCCTGCTCCCTTATGCAGATTCGCAGGCTCACACTGGTGTGATCCTGCGATCTGCCGTGGGGGGGCTTACAGCTGGCAAGCTTCAGCTGTTGGTCGACACCCTCGACCAACCAGAAGCCGCCATTTTCATCCCCAGAGCAGTGCGGAGCGGTGGCCACGCACTGCTCTGGAGAAGCGTGGACCAGACCGGGGAGCCCAAAAGCCTGGTAAGTAGCGTCATGGGGCAATTCCCTCACTCCATGTGGAAATGGCCACAGAAATGTTATGGTTCCTGTTACTATTGAATACTGAATGAGATAATACTAGAAAAGAGCATCATAGATATTTCCTCCTTCAGATTTTGTGATTTAGTTATTGTTTTGGCTTGATAGTGTACTGTTGGCAGCAGAACAAAAGAACAAGTGTAGCACTATGGGAATAAGACATTAAAAATAACAAGCTCTGAAGACATTACAAATTATTATACATAGAAATGTCATGAGAAACAGTGCATCCAAATATCACTGTCTACAAAATGCTTAAGGATACCTGCATTCTGTGTTATATTGTAAGTACTGGTCCTCCGAAATCAGGATATTTGTGATTAGTAGGTTCGATAATAGGGGCCTAAATACTCTAAAGACACCAGATCCCATTTGATCTTGGAAGCTAAGCAGGGTCAGCTCTGCTTAGTACTTGGATGGGAGACTGCCAATGAATAGCAGGTCTTGTAGGCTATATTTCAGAGGAAGGAACTGGCAAAACCACCTTTGAGTATTCTTTGCCTGAGAAAACCCTCTGAGATGTGCCATAAGTTGGCAGGTGACCTGAAGGCACATATACACAGACAGGCTGGCTAGCATTGGATATAACTATATGTAGCAAACATCTTGGAGAAAAACTATGGCAGTGCATTTCTATTTATGTATACTGAAAAATAAATCCCAGTTGAGTTCAGTGAGGACTTTCTTTAAACTAATGTGGAAAACAGGATGGGGAAGTGGTTTAACATGCCAGGCCAGATGATGTGGGTAGCATAGTCATACACCTGATATCATCAGCGTGCCCCTCGCTCGTGGCATTATAAGCTCCCTGGCTGCAGTGGCAGATAAACTTGCAACTGGTGCTTTCAGCCAGCTCCCTCCATATCTCCCCTGCACAGTGGAAACTAGGGAGCAGCAGGCAGAGCTCTATAAACATAGTCCCAGTCTTAGGACTCAGCTAGCTCTGTGGGCAGGATGAGTGGCTTTGCTCTTTACCTTCCCTACAGACATGCTTTGCTGAAATAGTCCTCACAGTTGGCCATTGTGTCTGGAAAGCACTGACTGCCCCACACTTTTTGCTGTTAGGGTGTGAAGAAAGGTAAGGAAGGCAAAGCTCACTACTGCGTTCTCCACAGATAATATCAGTAATTCCACTGTGTGTCACTGGCTTTCCGAAGACAAATGGTATGGGGACGAATTGATGCCGTAACCTTTACATTGGAGATAATGGAGGAACTTCCCCATCCAACTGTGTTCCTAGATGGTTGTTGGAGCCTCAGGCAGGGCAGGACCAAATCATTCATGGGCCAGATTAGGTCCAGAGGCTGTAGGTTCTCCTCTCCTAGTGCACAGAGCATGCTTAAAAGCCAGTAATTTTATTTTATTCAGATAATGAGAATATGCATTTTCATATGTTCCCTTAACAGATCATATGTTTAAGAATATGAAAGACACATACTAGCAGGGTACAAATGGAAAGCAGGAGGAGAAAAAACACTGAAGTGGTCTTTACTGTGTATGAGTTTTAAACTGTTGTTGCTATGTGCCTTCAAGTCATTTCCAATTTATGCCAACCCTAAAATGAATCAAACATGACGTTCCTCTGCAATATTTGTTCAGAGCCTGAGAATATGACTGGCCCAAGGTCACTGAGTGGGTTTCCATGGCCAAGCCAGGATTGGTACCCTTATCATCCAGAGACCTAACCCAAAGCTTAAACTGCTACACCACAGTGGCTCTCTGAGCTTTAAATACTTGATACTTTCTTTCTCTCTCCCAGAAACCAGCATTACTTTACAAAATGATTTACTGACTTTATGGGCCTAATTGTAATTATAGCTGTTCTCTCTCTCTCTCTCTCTCTCAATCTCTCTCTCTCTCTCCGCACACACACACACACACACACATTTCTTTTCCAAATAAATCCCAGCAGACTAAAGACCTTATCACAGAAGTAAGAAGCCATCTTCCTGAGGGCAATAGGAACTGGCATTGGCTGACTGAACCTCAGTTAGCAGGAATAAATTATAAAAGAAATAGAACTGAGAACTCCTTGAGAGACAGTGATTGGCTTTCCATCTGTAATTTTCACTTTGCAGTTTTAAGCGCTATTAGAAAAACTAGAAGGATCTATCAGACTCTAGTCTTATACACACACTTTTTTGGAGCTAAATCTTATTGAACCCAGTAGGACTTTTAAGCAGATATCTTGTTGGAAACTTTGCAAAGGAATACCATATGGCACATCTGGGCTATCCATGGCTTGTGGGCAATGTCCATTTTGTAGAGGACTATGAAGCTTGCATATAATGCACCTAAACCCCCGGCAAAATTCTCTCCTCACTCCTTGCCAGACTTTGCTGGCATTGTGCTGGAGAGGACCACACATAGGGAAAATCACCCTTATACATTGTCTTCCTGCATAAACTGTACTCACCTGTCCACTAAATTATTTGTTTGTTGGGCTAGTGTGAGTGTGGGCAAGACTCTCCATTTAAACCTCTCCTCTCCTCTCCTCACCTGGGCAGTGTCCAATGTGACTGTGGCATACAGGATGAAGACCTTAAATGCCCCATTGCCACAGGTTCAAATGTCAGAGAAATGTGTATGTTTGTGTGTAAGAGAGACTGGGAGGGGCTTGAGGACAATTTCAGCCCTGCCCATTTCCACCCTCAGCCAAAAACCTGCCAACTCCTGACATCTAAATCCAAAACCCAGAACCCATCATTGCAACAGGTCTTTACAGGGAAAAAAAGTGGGGAAGCACACCTAAAAACATTTGATACTATTATTTATTCACCTTTCACCCAGTACTTATTTTTGCTGCCTTCACACTCCTACAAATCAGGTAGATATGGTTGTTTTCTCTAAAAGATCAGTGGAATTTAGAAACAGGCTTCAGCTTCAGTTTTTTGGACATGGACACTGGATTCACACTCCAGGATAAGCATCTGAATACCAGACACAAAACTGTGGCCATCATTCCTTGAGATGTGAAACTTACGCTCATTTCTGTTGAAGAGCAAGCCAATATCTTTGAGCCTTTTCTCGTCACACGGAGACCCACCAGTCTTCACTTTGTGTGAGGTGTCATCAGCTGACTCCTCCACTGCAGCCTTTGTGTAGAAGGAGCAGATAGGCCATTGGGCCATTGGCTCCCTTAAACCTGAGTTTTTAAAACAGTAAGGAATGGTTTTAAGTCCTCAAAACCCATCCTCCATGAGCCTTTCCTGAAGAAGGGAAAAGCAAGTTCTCTCTTCCTGATTGACTGTGGTAAACACATCTTTGAACAGTACCATAGCAACCAGGTCCATTATGACTGAGAGGACTGGACTCCAAGAAATACTGTATACAAACTGTGGGGAATGTGTGACTTTCCAGATGCTGTAGCAGTGCTGCTATTATTTGCCATAGCCAATGCACCCAGTGCTAAGGGTTGATGGGCGTTTTAGTCCAACAACATCTTGAGAGCCATGCATTCCCCATCACTGTTCTGATCATTTCTCATTTAACTTGCAGCAGCCACCAGAGGAGGATACCTCTTCAAGGGTGAGGACATTATTGGACATTATTTCCTCTTACTGAGCAAATAACTTCTAAGCTGCTTCTTAAGAAGCACATAGACCTTGAATTCTAACCTAGGCCCTTTCCGCAACTTACCTTTTCTTGGTGCTGGGGTGCGGGAATCGTGCGAGCAGCCTCTTACAAGAGGCTCTAGTGTCCCCGCTGCTTTGTCTCTGCAGCCGCTTCCTGCTAGCGAGCAGGTAACATGAGGGCTCCTCCTCTTCCTTCCGCAGCGCAGCCTGGGATTTTCCCAGGCTGTGCTGAGGCAGGAAGCGTGAGCACTGTGGCTCTGGAGGCTCTGCACGCATAGTAAGTGCATGTGGGGGCCCTGGAGCGATGCGCAATTGCGCACCATTTTTGGCTAGAAGCTGAAAATGAAATAGTGTGCGATCGGTGCCTGTCGGCCCCAGCAACATTGCGCAATTGCAAGGACGTCATGTGGACGGCTCCTCACAATTGTGCAACATTCCAGAGGCCCTTTTGCATGGCAAATGCCTTGCGAAAAGGGCCCTAGATGAGAAGGGAATTAAGGATTTTCCATATTTTTGAGGTTTCAGTTACTGGTAATTGTTTAATGATGGTATGTGTCAAATCAAGCTTCTCTTTGCTTGTAATACCCTGCTGGAAAAACAGATCAGGCTTCCATCTAACAGTTACCAAGACAAGCAGTGATGGCTGAAGAACTGCCAATGCTCACTTATATTTTGAACTCCTGATTAGGAGAAGCCCCATCCCATTTTCTCCTCAGAAACCAATGCAGCCAGGAGACGTGATACTATTCAGATGCACCAAGAGCTAAAATGTGAAATAGGAAGAATTAACATATAAATCTTTGGTCAAACTGCAGTGCTTATTTATTTATTTAATTTATATCTCTCCTTTCTCCCTGCGTGGGACCCAAAGTGGGATCCAAAGTAGTGCTTCTCCCACTGTGATAGATGATGCTGTGGTGACTGAGGAGCAACTGATTGTTCATTGGACCAAGCCAGGGAGTGAGCAAGTCAACCTGCAAACAACCTGCAACCTGCCTCCTGAACCTTTGGACTGGACCTTGACCTGGCTTGACTTGTGTTTTCCTGGTGTTTTGGTAGATTCAGACTCTCCAAGTATTCCTGACCTCTCTCCTCCCTTGCTGGCTGCGACTCGACAAGGAGAGATTCCTGACACCCACCACCACAAGTCAGGTCACATCTCCCCAGTTAGACCTGCCACCCAAAAAATAGAAAAGAAACCAAGATCAGTGTTTCATTTAAGGACATGGAATTCTATTAGTGGAAGCAACATATGTTTTGCCTTCATCTATTGGCCAGGGAACTAAGACTTTCTAAGGCTGTGTAGATTTCAGAGCCTGGAGAAGTTACTTTTCGAGACTGCTATCCATGCTGATTGGGGGTTCTAAGAACTGTAGTCCAAAAAGGTAAATTTTCCAAGATCTGGTAGGTGTGGGTGAACACAAGCACATTATTATAATCCATTGCAATATACCTTGAGGATCATTCACTTGCAAGGCGCGAGGTTCACAGTGCTGGTCACAGTTTCTATAAAGTGGAATTGGATTTTTGTTTTTGCTTTTAATGTTCAGCTTTGAGAATTGCCCTAGCAATTGAGTTTGAGGGCTCTCCCTACCATTTCCAATCTTCCTGTGTAGTTGGGGCTGCCTACACCATCCTCTTCAGTGCCTTCCAAAGTTACTGTTTATACTCATGTATAAGTCAACCTCATGTATAAGTCAAAGGCAGGTTTGGGGGCAAAAATTACAGAATTTTGATTTGACCCATGGATAAATCAAGGGTCATTCTGTTGAGAGAGGAAAGCACCAGCACTGCCTCAGGGGACCAGCCACTCAGTCTGTCCTTCACACCATTTTTCTGCCTAGGAATTCAAAAAGGCCTTTTGAAACTCTACTCAGAAAAGGGGATGGTTCCTTTTTTAAAATAAAAGTTAAGGTACAGCATTAACTTTTATCAAAAAAGGAACCATCCCCTTCTCTGAGTAGAGTGGTGAAAGGTGAAAAGCAACGAACCTCACCCCCATTCTCTCAGGACTCCTTTGAGAGGAAGCACCATTTTCCCACCCAGGCATTCAAAAAGGGCAGAAGCAGAGCTACAGCAGAGAGAGTAGATGGGGGACAGTGCTTCTTTTAGATTCTCCTGGGATGAATTAAGCTCATGCCATTTGCCACTCCACTCAGAGAAGGGGATCTTTTCTTTGTTGATAAGAGTTAAAGTAAAGTACTTACATTGACCCATGGATAAGTGGACTTAGATTTTTTGGGTCATTTGTGACTAAAATTTTTAGACTTATACATGAGTATATACAGTAGGTATTATATCTTGTTTAATAAAAAATATTGGATATAGCTGTGCACATGCTGACTCTGTAGATGGAATATTCCTTAACTCAGGTATTGTATCTAGTTTAATGATAAATATTCTACACTTGGCCCTCCACATTCACTGGGATTAGAGCTGCAGGGCCTCCACAAAAGTGGAAAAATCACAAATACTAAAATGAATGCATGTGTCTATGGGAAGGAGCCAAGGCAGGAGGGGAAAAATAGGCACCCAGGGTCCAAACCAGGTTAGGGAAAGAAGAGAGAAAGGGGGTGGGTCAGCAAGGTGGCCCCATACTTCCTCTCTTCACCTGACTCCTACTTTGGGTGTGAGGGGGTATCACGAGAAGGTTTGTGGTGCTAAGAAATTGGGGTGTGAACCATCTTCAGTTGACTAGCCAGTGGCTGGTGGAGGAGGAGGAGGACCAGAGGCAGGTTTTTAAAGGGCTGCACAGCCTTATTGTAGCTGCCAAGAGGGAAGGTTCTCTCAGAAAAAAAGCTCTGGCGGTAGGGGGACAGGGGCTGAATAAATTCACAAATAATTAAATCAGTGAAAGTCAAACAGAGAGGGCTGACTGTATATGTAGTTGTATATGTAATATATATGTATTGACCTTGTCATTATTTTAAAAGTTTTGCATAAATAAAACAATCCTTCTTGAATAATAAGCACGTGTATTTGAAAGCTAGTTTACTAAACTGATTTTTATACTATTCGTTTGGCAAGTGTAAATAAAATATAATGAAAGGAATTGGCAGTTTGCAAATAAGATTGTTATTTGGGAGACAGGTTGGCAAATAACATCAAATAGGTAAGATAATTCCTGAGGGTGGGTTACATACCTCTTAAATAGGGGAAAATAAATATTTATACAAAACCTGAAACATACATAGTGCTTAACAGGGCAATATAAACCCACACCCCATCTTGTGGAATTTGCCAGCTACACCAGAAGCAGAGACAACAGAAGGAGGGAAAAATTAAGGGGAGAAGATGGCTTGAATTCTACTGGTCAGAGGCAGGGAGGTTCATATTTTGTTGGGCTGCAGCCCCTAGAATTCCTCACCATTATCTATGCCTGGTGAAGCTGTGGGGACTTGCAATCCACCATGTATTGGAAGGCTGCACAATGAGAATTCCTATCCCTGCTCAACTAGAATAGATTCACTGAATCAATTTTTAAGAAAAATAATAGATTTAAGAGAGGACTAAGGAGTTTAACCAAAGACTTCACGGAAGAGATTTAAAAGAAAAGGGAAAATAGGAGAGACCTTGTTACTGGACTGGGTGGCCTATGAGGAACAGGAAACATAAAATGAGAATTTTTGTTGGAAGAAACAGAAGATCTTCAAATGTTACTGAGGGTGCTAAAACTGGAAGAGCAAAGGTTTCAGTGGAATTTAGAAAAGTTCCTTTTTTGGACTACAAACCTAGGAATCTTCATGCTGTCTATGGATGGCAATGCTACCTGGGGGTTCTGGGAACTGTAGTACAAAAATAACTTTTCTGAATTCTGGGTCTTAGGTAGAGTCACATCAAGATAAAAGAGCAGAGAGAGGAGGGAGCAGTGTCATGCTACTTTGTATGCAGCATTCTCTTTTTCTTCCTGAATTTGCAAGAAGAAATGCACACATCTCACTGAATTCATCCATAGCATTGCCCCAAGTGTACCAGATCCCATGTGATCTTGGAAGCTAAGCAAGGTCAACTCTATTTAGTACTTGGATGGGAGACTGACAATGAATAGCAGGTGCTATAGGCTATATTTCAGAGGAAAAAACTGGCAAAAACATCTCCAAGTATTCCTTGCCTAAGAAAACCCTATGAAATTCCTGGGGTCACCTAAGTCAACAGGAAATTTGAAGACACAGAGAGAAAGAGAGAGAGAAAGAGACAGAAAACAAAGTTGTTATTTTTTTTATCCTGATCAGATTGCTTGTTGGTCAGGTCTCTGAAATCTCAACTGGCATGGCCAGGAGTAAAGGATTATGGAGGCTACACTTCAAAACATCTGGAGGGCTGAAGGTTTCTCACTTTTTTTTTTTCTTTAAATGCTCACACATTCATGGTGATAAGCAGTGGTGTCAAATCATGGCTGAAGACAACCAATAAATTCTGAGTTTTGAGAATTTCAGCAGTGCTTAATAGTGGAAGCAGTATAGGCATGCACCTCACCTAAAATGTTTTGTTTTGTAATACACAGCCTACATCAGAAGCACAAGTCTTACTCATGACACATCCAGTAAGATTCTACTAAAACAAGAAACAGGGAGAAATGAATGACTCACTCAGGTAATACTAAAAGCCTAGTGGAATAAGATGTCTTAACTGTCAACTGATAGACAGCAGAAAGACAATACAGTGTTTGATAGGCTTAATGTGAGTTAACTTGTGAATGTGCAGAAATATCCATGATTGTGCATATTCATTCTGAAATCACAGAGAATGAGTAATAGATCTTTGCACATTCCTCCATCAATATGAATAACCACCAACGTACACTGTCAGATATGCACTCATCAAAGATGCTCCAAGAACAGCTTATTTAACAAGAATACCTACTGGGCCAATTTTGTACACCATTTATATTTGCCACACCTCCATGTGTTCTCCAAGCACCTTTAGCTACATGTGTATTTAAAATCTTTTAAATTTGTAACCATGCCACGGCTGCCAGGGTAACAGAGGGGTGGTTAGCCCATGCGTCCTCTCCTGCTATTCCTTGTCCATTTTTAATACATTGACAGAAAAGGCCTCATCTTTTGGAATTGATAGCCTACAGCTTCTTTCAGTTCCATTTAGATTCCTTCTAGGTCCTGATACCTAGTTTGTATCTATATCCAGAAAGGGCAGCTTTGGATGCTGCTCTCATGTTCCTGGGATGTAGGGTCAGCTTGGGCCAAAACAGACATTACATTAAATGCATTTGTAGCATTTAACTATTGCACCTAGGAATGGAACAGTGGCAAGTGTGTGTTGAGGAGGAGAAACTAACCCTTCATTGCATTATCCTCCCTTACCGAACCACACATGTGTTTTCCCCCACCCAGGGGGGTTGCCTCATTCCAAACCTAAGAAGAATAGGAAGGTGGTGGCAGCTGGTATGAGAGAAAGAATGTGGAAAACAGACCCCCATGCACTGTTATTAGGCATGCCTTTAATACCTTTTCCGGTGAAAGCCTGTATGTTACACATTAATCTCAACTGGAATAGACTCACTGAATCAATTTTTTCATTGCTCATGTAAATACTGCAGATGCAAAGGGTCTACTCTGTTTGAAATTAAATAGGATTTAGGTCATAGGGTTTAGTAACTACAAGCTGAATCTTCTCACTTCAATTCCCACTGGGAAGACACACAGCCTACTACACAGGATTGTTGTGAAGAAAAACTGAAGCACAATACAATTGACCCTTCCCATTAGCTTTGGCCAGAGGCACAAGACCCTTGCAGAAGGGGAAAAATCACAAATATCAAAATGGATGTGTGCTTGTGGGAAGGGGGCATGGTGGGGACCACAGTCACCTAGGGTCCAAACCAGGTCAAAGAAAGGGGAGGGAAGGGGGAGGGTCTGTATGGTGGCCCTATGCTTCCTCTCTCTTGCTTATCTCCTTCCTTGGGTGTGTGTGAGGCATCAGGAGAGGATTTGTAGTGCTGAGAAATTGAGCTCTGAGCCACCCTTAACTGGCCAAACAGTGGCTGGTGCAAGATGAGGAGCAGAGATGGGTTTTTATAGGGCTGCATGGCCTGATCACAGCTGCTGAGAGGAAAGATTCCCCAAAAAGAAGCACCTGAGCTGGGAGGGGGGCAGACGGAGTCAAAGAAACTCACAAATAATCAAAGCTGTGAAGGGCCAACTGTACATATTTGAAGATGCTATGTAAATGGTGAAGGTAATAATCACAGGTGGTAACAATATCTGTTAGCAATCACTCCCAAGAACCAACCGCTTGAGATTTCCCAAAGCAGCAAAAATAATTCAACAAATCAAGTGTTTACCCCTCCTCCACAAAAGAGAACTATCTGCCAACCTTGTAGATTTTAACAGGATTTGGCATTCTCTTCAAAGCAAAGGAATTAGGAAAGCCGGTAGAATAGTTTGAATTTGTCTTAAGCAGAGAATACTGCACAAGAGAGCATGCTGTCCATTTGGAATGTATATTGTCAGCTGCAATGCTTCAAGCTTGACTTTTGCACAGTACTGATTTTGCCTGAATAACAAATAGTGGATATTGCTGCATTACAATTGCATGAGATAAATTAGTCATTATAGGCCCTAGGTTCAGAAATTTTCACTATTTGGAATAAAAATTCAAAAAAAGAGTAAATTCAGAAGCTGATTGTCCCTCAATAAAATAGGGCACACAATGAGATAATATTGCATATACATTTTCACATCTTCAGTTCTTCAAGGGGAAAATCCCTGTGTAGGTGTGAGCGGGAAGATACCAATTGACTTTATTTATAAAATGTAACTGTGCTGATGTTTGATCATAGATAATTCATAATATTTTGGATAATGGAAGGAGTGAGGGTCTTGCAGTCTTCCCTATGTCGTTCTATTGTAACTCTCATCAACCCCTAGTTCACATGGCCAATAGCTAGAAATGCTGAGAGTAGCCGTCCCACAACACCTGATGAGCCCACAATTCCTACGGTGAACGATGCTTCTTTTATTATAATCTGTTACATAATGCTGTCTAGCTAACGGTGATTCCTTGTTAGTTAAATTACTTCTTTTAATGATGAATGCAGATGCTGAGTACCAATACCAGCCAAACAGGCTTAATGAGAATCAAGACAGAAGTATCAGAATGGCAGGGGGAGAGGGGAGCCCAGGGTCTGCAGAAATACAGCGTATCTTTTAAAAACCCTAATGTCCCCAGGGTTGCTAACCATGTTTGGCCTGGAATGACCGGGAGTTAAGCTCTCCCTAGGAGAATTGCCAGCCCTCAAAGTCTGGCCTGGAGTCCACAAATCAACCATGACCTTCAAGAACCTTTTGAGACCAGTACTGGAGATGTAACAAGCTCCCATTGTGGGCTCACATCAGACTGTCATCTGAAGAGGAAAATGCAAAAGATACAAAGCGTGTGAGCAAAAATAGGGAAAACAATGAAAAACAGTCCTGGATAAATGTTGAAAAATGTTGGAAAACAGTTAGAAGATTGGTTGAGGGGCAGAGGTAGGCAGGAGGGATGGATAGGAAAAGATGAGTATTTGAAAATGGTTCTCTGTATCTTTCTATAGTTTAATACGTTACAGCTACTTGCTGAAACAGAAGAAAGCTTCTTTGCACTATACAGGTCAGCCATATTTTTTTTCTTTCTTAAATTTAAAGAAGAACATGCAAATCATGGGGGTGGTGGTAAAGGATGTTTAGGCAGTGGCACAGTAAAAGAGAGTGATGGATGGGGGAAGGGAGAAGGTGTTTCATACAGTTTTGATGATGACTGATGCAAGGAAAATAATGCAAAAAATGGCATCACAGAATCAACACAGTTAATGAGCAGAAGGCATTTTATGCCATCAGGAATTTTCTATTAAGTTTGAGAGAAGAAACACCACAAGAAGCCATGGTAAAAGCATAACAAAAAGGAAAGCTACAAATCTCCTCATTTTTTTTTCTTAAGCCAGAAATGACTGTCCCCAAAAAATCAGTTGACGATAGCTGATGTAAAGCAGGTGTACCACAGTATTTCATGCTATCTTTCTCTCTGCCTTACACTCAACATTACAGGGACCAGACAGTCCCTATCTGAAACTTCACTACAAAATCCCTTAACACAGTGGTTCTTAACGTTTTCTTTACAGGGGACCCTCTACAAATATAATTTGAATATTTAATTTTAGGTTAAAAATTCAAATATGTATTTAAATTTTCAAATATTTATTTATTTATTTATTTATTTATTTATTTATGACTTCTGAAGACTAGGATTTAACTCCCTGTTCAGACACTGGATGACCTTGGGAAAGTCACATTCTCTCAGCCTCAGAGGAAGGCAAAGGCAAATCCCTGAACAAAGGCAAATCTCTGAACAAATCTTGATAAAAAAATCCCTATGATAGGTTCACTTTAGGATTGCCATAAGTCAGAAGTGACTTCAGGGCACATAACAACAAAGTGCCACTGACAGAGGGAAGTTATTTCTAGCCATGATGTCTCTCCACTTTCAAAACTGACTTATGGAAATCCCAAAGTGAACCTATAATAAGGGTTTTCTTGGCAAAATTTGTTGCCTTTGCCTTTCTCTGAGGCTGAGAGAATGCGACATGCCTGAGGTCATCCAGTGAGTTTCCATGGCCAAGTGGGGATTCGAACCCTGGTCTCCAGAGTCTTAGGGCCTTTCTGTTATAGTGTATACTGTTATGGTGTTATTATTCCACTTTCAACATCCTATAAAATCCTGGGTTTGCAGTTTAGGGAGGGAGATTCAGAACTCTCAGCCAGAGAGCTCTTGGGCATCAGTAAACTACATACCCCAGAATTCCACAGGGTGTTGAAAGTGGAATAATAGCACTATAACAGCATAGTGTGGAAAGGCCCATAGTTTGGATACCTGCCGCTGTGTCCCTTTGGTCAGGAGTGCAGCAAGAGGGCTACGAGGGAGCACTTTCAGCACCAGCAAACCCCACTCACTGCCACATCCCTGTTGCCCAGCAGCAGGGCTTCATCGACCCCCTGCTCCATGGGGTCCCTGGACTTCAGGTTCGGAATCATTATCGTAACACATTATTGCATGGAAAGGCTACATAATCAAGATGGAGACAAGTTCAGATCTATCAATCTGCTGTTCATATATTTATTTTAGAGATTTATAGCCTGCCGTTTAGAGTACAACAGAATTTAAAACCATAAAACATTAACAATAAAAAGAATGGGAAAATCAGATCTAACTGTAGTGCCCCAGTTATGAAATACCCTCCCCTTAGAGGCTTGATTGGCACCAACATTCTCTTCTTTCTGGTACCACATTTAAACTTTTTTTTTCACTAAAGGCTTTTGGATCTCCTGATTTTATCCAATTTATATATACAGGTGGTTTTCTTGATTGTAACTTGTTTTAAATTAATATATAGTTTAGTAAGTTTTAGATTGTAATTTATTTTCACTGTTTAAATTTTTAAAAAATTATTTAGTTTGTTTTGATTTCAGTAAATTAATGCACTAAATAGATAAAATGTGTGCCCCCCTCTGGTTTCTAAAGATCTGGTTTGCTGCAATATTTTGAAGGTGGTTCCATTCATTTATCTTCTAATTTGATAATTTGCACCCTATTTCTTCACCTGGTCCCAAAATATTTGACAGAAAAATAAGATCTGTAAACATCAAGGTTTTTTTTTAAACAAAAACACTTCACCATACTAAGTGTACAAAAACACACAACATCTCTTAAGATAAGAATCATTAAAAATTCAACAAATTCCACCAACGCTGTAACTTTATAAACACTTAGTTGGAACTAAAACCAGAAGAACAAAATCATACTAAGTCGTAATCAGATATGCAGAGGACTGATCTATAAGTTACAGTTAAGAAAGTACTGTTAAATTTCACCTGCACAGACTTCAGCCTTAACTTCTTGGACCAATATTGAGCCAAGAAGAGCCGCTATTGCAGAAGTTAAAGTGTGAGCAGATTCTTTTCTTCTCCTCAAAGATGTCATGTGTCAATGAGTTCCATATGCACTGTTTTTAAAAAGTGTGTTCTCAAAAGCATGGCCTGTCTCACATATTTGAAACACAATTCATGCTACTAATGAAGGAAAGAATGAGTCTTGGAACCAGAACTATTAATCTTTAGAGCACAGCTATTAAAATCAATGGCACTAAGATTAGTTGTTACTAACTTATCTGGTTGCTTTGAATGGACCAACTCTAATCATGGCTAAGTCTGCTCCAACACACAGTTGTTGTTTCATTCTTTGTAATGTAAAAAATTTTTTTAAAAGGGACCCTCATTGCTTCTCACAGATGAGTCATTTTTAGATTTGGAAGCATATCTGATAAAGAACTTGGAGAAAGATGTGTACATTTGAGATACTACAACCAGAATTCATGATTCTCCAGCCTAATTATCAGGCCAGTATCTTCTGAAAATTTAGGATCTTTAGAATTAATTTTTTTAAACAAGTGTTCTGACAGATCTCCATTCTTTTTAACTTGTTTGATATTAATAAAAATGGATAATGATGTTATCTTTTAGATCCTTGTTGCCTGGGATTCCCTGAATCATTATACTAATTAAAAACACTAGTAAGTGATTGACTAAGGTCACTTGCTACAAATATATTTTCTTAATGTATGTGTATCTTTGTCAGAGTAACTAAAATAGTATTCTTGAAGAAATATGATCTATTAATGCTGCAGATACCTGCCAGCTCCTGGTATTACCTATCAGAAAACTCAGGGTATGTGTACTTATTTAATTCACACATTAAATTAAACATAACTTTGATAAACTTTGATAAACCCTAACACTCTATGCCTAACTCATATGCCTAATTCAGGATCTATGGTGATAAAATCAAAGATGCAAACTTTGACAGAAAAAAAAAAGCCCAGTTTGATTTTTATTTGGTTAGGTGAAAAAGTCTTTTATTTTTATTTTCATTTTAGTAAATAGGCCATAAAGAGCAATCCATACAAATTTACTCCAGACGTGTCCTTCAGCTCTACAGAATGCATATCCTGTAGATACAAGATGCCTCAATTAATTTCAGGAGATGGTAAGGCTTTACTATTTAAATAACCTATTTGCATTCTTCTAAACTATAAACTATCTCTCTTGGCTTTATAACATTACAAGTTGAAATACAGTGTCATGAAGATCAATTTGAAATTTATCGTGGTCAAGAATAGGCTATAGCATCCATACTTTTATATAGGTGTGGGGAGAAATTACGCGCAAATAGACATTTAAATAATGAAGTTTTAAATTTCTAAAATCATGAACCAACATGTATCATAAATGCATTTGCTGCATGCAGGCTACACTGTACATTTTTAGTTTTATCTGTAGAGGATTCAAATCTTTGCAACCTCTCTCTCTCTTCTTTCTTAACCCCCCCTCTTTTTTTCTTTTCTTTTTTCTTTCTTTCTTTCTTTTTTTTTGGCAAAGGCATGCTTCTCTTCACCATGGCACAGTATGAAGGCCAGAAGAAATAGTCTCAGTACACCTGCTATGGATGTCTTTTACTTCATCGGTAATTCCACCACTACCTCAAAAACTATAACACAATTAAGAATTTTATCATAATACCATACCATGAAGTGAGGAGCTCCCTTCACCAAAAGACCTCAAACCTGGTAAAACAAAAATTCCCTCCCCTAATAAATGTACCTACCAAAAAGCCATTGGGCTGAATTATGCCTTGCATCTCAATCACACATGTATATATGTGCATATTTTAATGTATCACTGTGAGTGTCATGATACTTGGAAGGCCATGATATTTTACATGCAGTCACATCCACTTCGTTATAGCGAACCTCAAGCTACAAGGAAGTAATATCTCATGGTCATAAATGGTGCAGATTAAAGGACTGCGGGATTGCCATGTTTTAGATTTGGATCACAAATACTACATACAATGACAGGTAAAATCCCAAAGAATTCCAATAATCTCTTAGTTGAATATGCTTCACTCCTTCCAGCATTTAGGTGCATGCCTTTGAAAGATCAGAATCCTTCTCCAATACAAGATTAAGAAAATCATATCTGAATGCAGTTTTATGTAACCCTTTTCTCTTTTCAAAATAAGAAAAGTCACAATGATTTTCTTTTCCAGAGAGCAAAGCTTAAATCCAGGCATCTCCTTCATGCAACCCCCACCCCTTCTGTCTCCCATATTCATTCTGCAAATATTGGTCTCATTTCTTTATTCGGTTCAGAATATTTCTATAGGCTGTGAATTGCTGGATTTTTCCCCCATCCTGAAAAGAGACCTGCATGAATAAAACATGTAGAGATCTGCTGCTGCATCAAGAGAACTGAGAATTTGATCACTTGAGATGGTATCTGGTGAGTCAGTTATTAACACCATCAAAGTTGGGTTTTTTTAAAATTAATCTTGCACTCAGCATTTGCAATAAAAAGATCTTGCATTAAGCACCGACAGCATTTGCCTTCCCACCACTGCTGTAACAACCAGCGTGACAAATGTAAAGCCATAATCAGAGCAGAACCTACCTTCCATCATGGTGGCAGAATTGCATTCCTCAGTTTCCACAGAGCCTGAAAAAAATGCAGGAAATTACGATTCCAGAGTAGTAGATGCTTAATGGAAGCCCCCCCCCCCAAAATCAGTGCCTTAGATACATGGTTGGTGCAGCTGTCATTGCTAAAAGGAGAAATTAAAAATAAATAAATAAAATGTAAAAAAAAAACGGGCTGAGAGCCTGCTAAGGCGAAAGGCAGGCCATGGATGCTGCTGTAGCTGTATCACCTACAGGATCACAGAAGGATGCTGAGGGGTGGCGGGGGGGAGAGAAAGAAAGGGAGGGGTGGAGAGAGCTGGTTTAGCTCACACGCCTGCTGCTAGTATCTCAGCCAATCCCTCCAGCTTTCTATCTCGTCACATGGTAGCTTGCCTGCCTCTCCTGACACAATACCCCTGGAGAACACAGGAACCTATCCTCCCCCCTTTTCCTCACCCAGTTTCAGCACACACACATAGATATACACACACACGCGCGCGCGCGCGGATTTTCGGTATCTTGTGATGCATTTCCTCTCTCTGTAATCTTATTGCAGCATCTGGGCGACCAAGATTAATTATCAAGCACTGTCAGATTAGCAGGGACCTCTGCTGTGAAATCTGCATGTAAACAGGCTCGGAGGGGTGGTGGAGGAAGACTTGATTTGGATTTTTGTTGTTGTTGGTTGGCTGGAATTAACAAAAACAAAACAAAAAAAAAAGTCAGGGAAGACGCCACGCTAGGCATTCTGATGGCACGGCTCTGGAGAGAGAGGGAGAGACTGGGAGCCGTGCAGCTGCATTCTCATAATGGTCGTGTATCCAGGATGTCAGTTTCTGTAGATCTCATAACACAGAGACGCTGTAAGCCTGGCTTCGCATTTGTGTCGGCCGATCCCCTCCTCTCTCTCCCTCTCTCTCTCTCTCTCATTCTCTCCCTCCCCCTCCTGCCCTGCTTCCCCCGCCGTCCAACCACAGCCATTCAAGAGCAAAATCAATTGGCCTGACGTCACATCATAAACCATTATCTTCAGGAGGGAAGGTGCCGAAGAGATTCCGGCCGGACCACCTTCCCAGCGCGCTGGGGAATTAATCCGGCTCGAAGAGCATCCGTGCCAAAGGGCAGGGGCTTGCCGTGGAAAAGAAGAGGAAACAAAAGGCGCACAGACAGGAGGGACGAGGAGAGCAGCGAGCTCAGTAATGCGGGAGAGGGTGGGAGGGGAGGGAGCACCCAACGCCCTGGAACCGGGCTGCGGCTTTTTCCTAGCGCGCACACACAACGCAACGCACGCCGAGCAGCAGCCGCAACAGCAGCAGCGGAATTACCAGGGTCACCTGTTCTTTCAGGCAGTGCCCTATCAGTCCCGGGTGGTAACTCGCCTTCACTCACCACCCTTTTTCCTCTGTCAAGCCCAACTGTTGTCATCTCTCTGGGACTCCCCCATAATGTTACATGGGGGGAAGGAGAGCTCTGACTGTGTGCCCACCTCTGCTTGCAATACCATCTCCTTCCAGAATGGCGCCCACGCTTAAAGAAGTCCAGTAATCCATCCGCAACCACTGGCATTGCTGTTGTCAATGGCCATCAAGTTGACCTTGAATTATGGCAACCCCAAGAGCAAGAGAACTCCGGGCCACCCTGTCACCCACAGGCTCACTCAGGTCCTGCAAACTGAGGACTATGGCTTCTTTGAGTGAGTCTATCCTTCTGTGTTGTGATCTCCCCCTTTTCCTACTGCCTTCTTCCTTGCCAAGCATTATTGTCATGTCCTCTCATGATATGGCTAAAGTACAACAGCCTCAGTTTAGTTATCTTGGCTTCTAGGGAGAGTTCAGCTTGGACTCACCTATTGCTCTTTTTTGACTGTGAGGGTACCTGCAGAGCTCTCTTCTAGCACCACATCTCAAATGAGTTGACTCTTTTCCTATCAGCTTTCTTCACGGTTTCAGCTTTCACAACTATACATGGGAATTGGAAATAGAATGGCATGGACAATCCTGACTTTAATATTCAATGGTATATATATACTTTGCCCAGTCCCTTCATGAAGCTGCTCTTCCAACCACAAATATTGCTAAGAAAAATATTTTCAGGAAAGAGAGGAAAGAATTTTTGTCATAGTTGACATTCATAGCAGAAGAAGTCCCAACAAAGTTAACTGTTGTTTTGGTGGTTGCTCAGAAAATTTAGATGGAGAAGTTACATCTAATCTGTTTCTCTTTCTGTACTGAGGTATTCATGATCGTGACTGTTTTGGAAAACCAAATACCTTTGTACTCATTCACATTATACTAGGATTATAGGAACCAGGTGAAGTTCACGTATTTTCCATTTGTTTAAAGCTGCTGCATTTTCCCAAAGGATCTGCTCTATCAGATTCATTGCTGTGTGGGAGTTTCCAGTCACTTCTGCTGTACAAGGGTATTGGTGTTATTAAAAGGTGACTATACAGACCAGAGAGCTTTTGAATTCATGTATTCAACTGCATGGATTGTACTTATGTAAATAATGTAACTATGTCCTCACCAGGGACATGATTTGATTTTGTTGTTATGTGTTACTCTGACATAGAAGTTTGCCATTGCACTCCTTTAAGAATAAGAGAGTGTGACTTGTCCAGGGGTACCCAGTAGGTTTCTATGACTGAGCAGGAGTTTCCTGGAGTCCTAGTCTGGCAACCATCCATGCTCATGCGGACTCACAAAGTTTTGAGTACTCACAATTAATGGCTGAGATCCTGCATCATCAGACATAGGTATGATGATGGAGGTCCATTGTTGTAGCTACTTCTGCCATCCCTCTCAAATCCTACCTCTTAGGCAAGGCAGCATCCAAAGTGAAGGTCTTCTGAAGTGCTGCAGATCAAGGCATTGGGAAATGATAACTGAAGGACTCTTCCAGTTGCAGAGCATGTTGAGATGCGCAGCTGGACAGAAATCCTAGGATCCTGCTGGAGGTGTTTGTCTCAACATGTCCATGACTGCGAACGTGTTCCAGCCATCATTGACCAGCACCCTGATCTGTAATGCCTCAGAAACCCTTCAGTTTGGATGCTGCCTGGCTTAAGAGGTAGGCTTTAGGAGACATTAACAACCATAAACATAAATCCTAAAAGTTAGAAGATCATAAGTCCAGCTTATTATAAATAAGGCATTCTGTTCAGTATTTACAAGATCATAAGTCCAGCTTATGATCTTGTAAATACTGAACAGAATGCCTTATTTATAATTCAGGACCAAGTCTTCTGCAGCTAAGAATTAAGTGATCTTGGCACTTAGTGTCCTAGAAAAATGTCCTTGGTTTTTGACCTTCGTATTGGAAGTTCTGGACACCAAAGAAAGCTGAGAAGAAGAAAATTGTCATTTGAAATGCGGTGCTGGCGGAGAGTTCTGCAGATGCCGTGAGCTGCTGAAAAGACAAATAAATTGGTCCAAGCACAAATGAAGCCTGAACCCTGGTCAAAATGATTAAACTGAGACTATCATACTTTTGTCTATATCATGTGACAATATATACTTGGAATAGGGATGGGAAACAGAATGGTTCTAGCCCTTGGACCTGCAACAGTTGCCCACCCTGACCCAGAGAGCTCTTTATTGAAGTTAAGATGTGTTTTTAAATGCCATCAAACATTCCTATTCCAAGAAGCCCTTTAGAACAACCTTCTACTTGAGCACTAGCCCAATCTTCATAATCAATGAGCAACTGCACATAGGCAAGTGTATGAAATTCCATGCAGGCAGATGAGTGGCCTATTGAGGCTAGCGGATGGACCTCTTTGCCCCTTCTCTCAACTGGGATAGACAACAAGTGAGTAGTGAGAGGAAGAAAGTAGCTTCCCTTGTGTCCAGCACAAAAATGCAGCCAGCTGTTACTGGAGGGCCAGAATTCTTTGTCCATTATTCTCAGCCAGCCTCCAGCAGACTCAAAAGAAAGCTAAGTTCAGTGAAATTCACTGCCACGTAGGGATGTAAAGAATACTTGAAAATTTTCTTATCTCAAGCAAGGATGTATCTTCTCTTTGACAGTTCAAGACAACCCCCTCAAGAATGTGGTCATCTCCTAGAAGAAAATGGTCAGCTCCTAGTATTCTGCATCATTGGTTGTCCAGGCTAAGGCTGATCAGAGTTGCAGTTAAGCAAAATCTGGAGGGTTACTTGAGTTCCACCACTGCCCTGAACAAGGGGATAATAATAAAATGGATTCAATTACACCAGTGTTTTTCATCCTTGGTCTTCCAGTTATTTTAGATGTCAGCAACCAAAATCCCTGATCATTGGCTATGCTTGCTTGGGCTTCTGGGAGCTGAAGGACCAAAGGTTCAGAACCACTGGATTATATTATTTTAATAACATCATTTCTAAAACTCCATTTCTCTCTTTGTGTAAAGCCAAGAAATGTTTCAAAGTTGATTTTTAATAACATGCTAGTTTACTATAACACATCGTAGCCATATCTTCATCATGCTCTCGATGGCTCTAGTGCAACCAAGATACAGGTGCCAGGAACAGGCTTTGGGGCAGAGTGGAGCAAGAGCCAGCAACTCTGTTCAGACCATGCAAAGAACTGTTGTCGCTTGCTATTGTGGTTTGCCATAAGTTCAATTTGAGGTGACATGGTCATCAAAGGCCCTGCTCAGCTCTTGCAAACTCATGGCCATAACTTCCTTGATTTACTCAACCCACCTGTGATGCCATCTTCCTCTTTTCCTATTGTCTTCCATGATATATCCAAAGCATGATAGCCTCAGTTTGGTCATTTTAGCTTATAGGTAGAATTTAGGCTTGATCTGCAGTCCATGGGATCCACTGAGCTCTTCTCTAGCACTACCTTTCAAAAGAGTTGATTTTCTTGCTCGTCTTTCTTCAGTGTCCAGAACTTCCAATAATGGCACACCACATGCAGCCCATGAGACCCCTGAGTCTGGTCCCTGAAGCTCCCCCAAGACCCCAGACTAAAACCAAAGTTTTTTAACAAAACAATTTGGGCTGATTTTCAGGTGATTTTTTTTTTTTTGCCCTCAAAGTCACCCAAAGTGTGCCCAAATCCCAGCAGCTTGCTTCCCTTGACCCTTCCAAGTTCCTCATACCTTCCCAAAACACAAAAAAAAGAAAGAAAGAAAGGAAGGAAGGAAGGAAGGAAGGAAGGAAGGAAGGAAGGAAGGAAGATCAACAGAAAATCTGGCAAAATGGTGGTGAGAAGTGATGTTGCATCACTTTGGGCATGCGCAGAAATGTGCCAGTGCAGGATGGAAAAATGCCCCCAGCTTTTGCATAAATTCCCACGTCTGGTCTACCACTTTAGTCACTGCCTTTCACTTTACAGAATATTATCATCATTTCCAATGGGCCATGTCGTTTCATGATGTGCCCAAAGTACAACTGCCTCAGTTAAGTCGTCTTGGCTTCTAGCAAGACTTCAGGCCTAGGACCCATTCGTTTTTAGCAATGCACGGATAGAATGTGTTGTAGGAAGAGGTCACCCCCTATATCGCCTAGCTTCTCACATCCAAAAGATTTAGCCAGAAGACTGGGCCATTCTAGTCTGTTCTTAAGTTTATATTATCAATGCAGGCCTCAGGAACCATGTATCTCTCCTGCTCTTCTAAGCTTCTTAACTGAGCTGGAAAGGAACTCCCAGGTGTGTGTATAAGTGCAGGAAGCCTCTGTATCTAGACATAGCCTGTCAATTTGATCAGATTAGTAATGCCATATATGTATCACTTGTACTGGTGGCATCATCTATGTTAATATTTTCTACATACACATTAAACACAGTGCACCCAGTTTACTTCTGCCCTTTGATTTTCTAAAGAATCTGTGACAGGCACTTTCATTCTATGGCAAGCTGTCTTAAGGCTCTTTCTTCAAATGAAATATAGAGTAGAAAGCATTTTAGTGGGATGAGAGACATACATGATGATCAAGTCCAGACAGTTGAAAGCAAGGAACCTTTGAGAAACTGAACAATGCTGCATTTTACATTGGACAGTGCCAATGCTGCTGCTGGTATTGTAAAAAAAGAAGCCACAAATCAGATTTCCAAGCATGCAAACAAATATATTTGTTTTTGAAACCTGTTGTATTTAAGAAGCTGCATATTTCAGATGTATTTGAATATAGGTTTTTGAACAATTATCTGCTTGAATGGCAGTAGGTGGGAATTATTTTTAGTGAAAACAGCATGGAATCACAACACAGTTGTCAGTGTATCTTCAGCAATTGTGTCATGTTTGCTAAAAATGTACATTATATAGGTAATATAATTAGCTTTAGGAAAGTCAAGTTACAAACTGACTTCATTTCTCTGCTCTTCTTTAACAAAAGCTTATCTTTTAAACAGGATGTCAGTAAGGAAAATTTTTAAAAAGGAGATGGGACCCCTGCATTTTGTTGATGTCTCTGTGTATGTGCACAATGGCAGCTACACATATAACTGGAGTCTGTTTCATTAAATAACAAGGCACCAGGATGTTCAAAAAGAGTATTCCTCAAAGACAGTAGATCAACAAAGGGTATTCTTAAAGTATTAACTCAGAGTAACAAGAACAAATGATAAGCATCTGTTACCCACCAAAGAAGCCTGATAAAGGGAAAAGAAAATATATTGGAGGGCAAAACTACACTTTGCAGAAATCCAAAAGGAACACCCTTACCTGACATTTACACTAGGGTAAAAAGGTAGGAGCTGTACACTCCTTCCAATCTTGTTGAACTCCAAGCATTCCTTGCCCTTGACCATGCTGGTTAAGATTTTTGGGAGTTGCAATCAAATGACATCTGGAGCGCTGCATGATTCCTAAGCCTACTCTACGGGCTGGGTGACACATTTTTTTTAACCATTTGTACTAAATACAGATTGATAGAGACACTCTCCATGCTTTACGAGACAGGGCGTTTAAGCTTGGAAATTGATAAGGTTAAAGATGGGAGACAACAAATTATTAATGGTCATCTAATGGTTGGCTGGGAGCCGTGATGAAATACTGGTCCAAATATAACATCAAAAATAACATTGAGAAATAGGTCCAGGAATGTCCTTAGAGGCATAGGAGATGAGATTCCATTGACAGAAGTAGCAACAACACAATCTGTTCAGATAACACCTATCCTAATTTCTTTATATCCTATTGCTTTCAGCATGACTTACATTGACTCATCTTTAAACAACCTCCAATTTATAATAATCTACTGTATAAACACACTTCCTACTTCCCTTTGCTGGGTTTATTTCTCTTACTTGGTGACTTTTTTTATTTTTATTATTATTGTTTCTTACTTTTTACAACCTCAATTATCTGCTTCCCCCCCCTTTTCTATGACTTAATTTTCTTTCTCGCTCCTAAACAGAATACTAAAACAAATAGAGAAAAACATTAACAGAACTGATTCCATATTGTCTTTTATGACTTTGTTCAACAGCAAATAGTATTTCCATTTTTATCAATTGCTTAACGTCTTCTATTTATATTTATATATGTATATATGTAATTTCTCTGTATTTGAAAAATTTAATCATGTTTTCCATCTCCAAATCTTTTCTCTGTGTGTTGCATTGTTGGATTCCATTCTTCCACATTTTTTTCCTGTGATTTCCCATTTATTCCACAAGTTAATTTGTCTAAGTCTTTCATTTCAAGCAATTTTATCAGCCAGTTGTCTGCATCTGGTATTTGTTTATTCTTCCAAAATCTTGCATAAATATTTCTGGCTGCGATTGTCATGTAAGGTATTATCCTCCAGTACTTTTTTCTTAATGGATGTCCTAAACCCTGGAGCATATTTAATAGAAAAAGTTCAGGTGACTTTGGAAGGTTTATTTGTAGAATATCTGTCATAACTTTGCTCTTCCACCTCCCACTGGTTTGTTTAAGTTACTCTAAAAAACTACAAATTTTCAATTATATAAATGGCATGTCATCTTGATTAACCTTTAGCTAGGGAAATGCCAAGGCCTCAGAGAGACCCAGTCCACTTTCAGAATATTCTTCCATTCAGACAATATGCGAAGAAGCTATGTTAGAACCTGTCTAGACTAGTGGCCAGAATGCTGGACCAGAATTGGGAAAAATCATGTTCAAGTGACTTCATCCAGCAATGAAACTCTCCGGATGATTTTGGACTGCTCCCTGCATTCAACTTTACCCACCTGACAGCATTGCTGTCAAGATAAAGCATTGTTGTCAGGACTACACACACTGTTTTGAGTTCCTAGAGGAGAGGGTAAATTAGGATATACATTCAATAAATAAATTAGGCTGTATTTGGAATGTTCTTGGTTCCTTCCCTGAATGTTCAGCTTTCTTCCTCGACCTGCTACCCTTTTTATTTAACAAGAAACAAAGGAAAACATGCAGGTAATTCACAAGAGCATAGTTCTGCTTCTAGGTTCTACTTCTGTGTTATGTGGCATGCATTTGATACTTTACATTGGTTTACATTTACATTTGGTACATTAGGATTTTGTACTTTGTAGATGTGTTTATGATGATCTTTATCATACAGCTTTTAGCTAGGGAGCAAGTCCTGTATGGAACTCAGCATAAAAATGAGACCCAAATAATTTCAAAGGGCCCTGAGCCATCCCTGTAAGAACAACTGTCCAAACCAGTTCTTGCCTGTCTCAAAAGTTCACTGAAATGATTTCTCCAGCTCTGAGCAAAATGGAACAGCAGCAAATCCTTCAAATCATAACTAAGGTAATTTATAGTTGGGAAAGGTTCCTTTTTTTGATCTACTTTTTGCTCTCAGAATCTCCCAGCCAACATAGCCACTGTAGTAAACAATAACTTTCCCAGGAGCAGCAAGGTATGAATAACTTCCTTTTTTAATATATATATATATATATGTATTAATTTTTATTAATTATAAAGAAAAAACAACCAAAACATAACATCACATGATTAGCATAAAAGTGAAAAAGAAAACATTACAACCAAAGAGCTTACATAGTTATTTCTTCCCAGATCCTTTATCATCATATACTTATTCCACATGTTATATATCATATTGCTTATATATTTTTGTTACATTCTTACCTCTATCCTTTTCAACTATATTTAACCTATTGCTGTTACTAAATATGATCCTGTTACTGAACATATTAATACTAGCCCTAACTTTAAATGTACCCTTAAATATAACCTTAAATGAAACCTTAAATGTAAGCCCTAACACTAAGTGTAAACCCATCCCCTGAGCCAATCATCTTTCAGCTTACTCTACTTTCCAAAATTGTAATTCTTCTTGTGGAGGCGTGACACTTCCCTCTTTTATTAGGACTTTTCGCACAAATATCTTCCATATTTCTTCAAAATCATTCCCTTTCCTTTTTTGATTTTAATTCGACATGTCGCTATTTTCCACACTTCTTTACACCAATCCTTTATTTGAAAATCTTCTTGCATCTTCCATTTTCTTGATATAATTAATCTTGCTGCAGTTAATAAATTTGTAATTAAATCTTAAATTAAATTAAATTATTTTCCTTCATTGCCTTGGTACAATTAACCTTATCAAATATAAATAATAATGCTATACTCAGACATATTTGTAAGTAAATTCCTGTTATCTCTTTTATCTCTTTAAACACAATTTGCCAAAATTTCTGTACACCTTCACAATTCCACCACATATGAATATATGTACCAATCTCTTGGCAACCCCTCCAACATAATCTTGAGTGTTTCTTATTTATATGGTTTAACCTTACTGGTGTTAGGTACCATCTCCAGACCAATTTATAATAATTCTCCTTTATCTTTACAGATAATTTTTTTAAATGACACTGATTCCAAATCTTTCTGCATTCTTGAGTATCTTGTTTTTATACTAGTTCTTCCTCCCATATTTTTCTAAGATATTCATCTTCATCTTCATTTTCATATCTTGACAATATTTTATATATTTCACCTGTGGTACCCTCCAATATTTCATTTTATTCATATTTCATTCCATTTCTTTGCTCTTTTATTCCATCTCTTTGCTTGATCATTTGTTCAAATCTAGTGTATTCTCTAATATCTTTATTATTACTTTTCCAATTCTTTGCCCACTGCTCTAACTAAATATAAGTAAACCATGACATCTTAGTACCCTGCAATCTCTGTTTTATTTTATCTTTATTCGTCATTTATATTCATCCAATCTTTTAACTTATAAATTCTCTGCTTCTTTAATCCCTTCTCTAATTCATCTCTCAAATTCTTTAGAAATTTGTCCATCATCACTACTGGGGTTAATGGTGAAATAGCTGGCATTAATTTTTCCTTATTTTTCTTCCAAATTTCTAATATATTTTTCAAAAAGGGGTTTTCTATTTTTTCTATTTCTCTCTTACCAAAGTTCCAAAAAAAAATTTCTCTAATCTCCTCTCAATTTCTATTGTTTCCATCTCTAACCATTCTAAATCCCCCTTTCCCAAGACTCCATCTATAATATATCTCGATTTGCGTTATAATACCATTTTAAATTTGGGAGGCCCAATCCACCTTCTTTTTGGGGTTTGCACCAAAATTTCTTATTGATCTTCACTTTCTTATTCCCATTACAAAAATTATTCACTAGTAATTGCCAATTTTTCAATTCTATTTCTGATATTTTTACTGGTAGCATCCTAAATAAAAAACTTAATCAGGTAATATTTTCATTTTTACTAATGGAATTCTTCCAAACCATGATAACTTAATATTTTTATATTCCTCTAATAACTTCCTACCATATGAGGCTGCTTTACAGCAGGGGACCTTTCACACTACACAGTTATAACACTATGGCCATTTCTGCACTAGACTGTTATAGTGCTATTATTCCACTTTCAACATCCTGTGGAATTCTGGGGTTTGCAGTTGTAAACCTCAGAATTCCATAGGATGTTGAAAGTAGAATAATAGCACTATAATAGTCTAATGCAGAAATGGCCTATGATTCCACTTTAATTGCTATGGCAGCATAACCGTAATCCTGGGATGTGCAGTTTAGTGAAGGGCATTTGGAATTCTCAGCCAGAGTGCTCAAATGCCTCAACAAACTACAAACCCCATTATTCCATAGGAGGTAGCCATGGCAGTTAAATGGAATCAAAATGGTCTAACTAATGTGAAAGTGTCCTGAGTTATCACAAGTGGGGTTATGCAGATTCTGTGGTTTTACCAACAAGACTACTGATCAAAATAACAAGTGGGGGCAAAAAATCTCTGAACATTACTTTTTTTCAATTAATATGTTCCATTCAGCTCTTTCCCATTTTTCATTTGAATATTCTCTCAGGATCTTTTCACACTGCATAACTGCAGCACTATGATTCTACTTTAACTGCTATGCTTCCATTCTGTAAATTCCTAGGATTTGCAGATGCAGGGCAGTATTAAAAATTCTTAGCCAGAGAGCTCTAATAGGTTAGAGACCTTTCAGATGGAGACATTCAGATCTGAAGGTGGGATCAAACCAGCAGATCAGACTGCATTGCCGTGATCCTTTCATTACAAACAACATCAACTGCTAGTCTGTTTTCAAGGTCCAATTCAAAATATTCAGTTTTTACTATTAAAGCTCTCAACAGACTATTTTAAGAAACTTGCTTGAGAGCTTTGCTCCATGTTTGAGTGTCTTCTTTGTGCTCCTACCAACAGATAGGACAGGAGAGACAGTGTCTTTTCCACAGCAGCCCCCAATTCTGGAACGATCCTTTTAGAGAGGTGGGTCTGTTGCCATTATCACTCTTCACTTTCAGAAAGGGATTGAAAATGGAATTGTTTTAGAAGGAATCTCCAGAATGTTGTGTTTTTACTAAGAACTGCTACTTTAAATACTCTTATATTTGTTTTACATTGTTTAAAGTTAATGGCTGTTTCTCTTTTGTGGTTTAGCCAACTCACCGCCATTATGTTTTATGTAGAAAGACATGGTACATATCTTGAAACAACAGAACTAAAATGTGCTTTACCACTGGGCTATAGTCATCTTCTCTTCTCACAACTACCACTTCCAAATCAGGATTTTCACAGCACCTTTAAGCAGTCCTGAAATGTGAAGGAGCAGCTTAGTAAAATCCTTTGGATTTTAATCAGAATCTCTAAGGAAGATTCTTTAAATCTTTAAGGTTTCCTACACAGTAAAATTGGAAGACTCTCAAATCAAGTCAGAGACATTTAAAAATAAGATGAATTAGTCATAGCCAGGAGTGATGCCCTATTTTGTGACATGTGACACACTCCAAGTGGCATCCCCATATGCATTGCCAGACAAGGTGCCTTCTGGACACTGCTTGCCAAGTACAAGAAGCTTTAGGTTCTGATGGCAAGGGATTTGCTAAATAAAGCTCAAATCCTCCAGCTTCATCCCCAGTCAGGATGGACTGACAGTAACTTACAGCACAGAAATGAAAATAATTACAGAGTAACCTCTCCTCTTCTTCTTTTTCCACTTTTTCTTCAGCTTACATATCGGCATGTGTGGCTATGTAGTCACTTATTAATAAATCCATAATTAATGCCAAATGTTTCTGCCATTGTAAACAACCTCTTTCATTTCATCTCAAAGCAGGATGTGAAACAGATTTGTCTTACAGGCTAAGGGCTTGGTTTCAGCCCTTTCTCCCCAGTTTCTATCCCCTTCATAAGTGGGGCTAAAATCTGGGAGGCACGCTTCAAGAAATGGTCTGGAAGGAAGGGATTAGACACTTAAGTGTACCACATTCACACCAGTATGGACCCCCTCATCACCATACCCATTCTGCACAGTGCTTCGCCTAGTCTGACTCTTAGATTGCATTGTTAATTTCTAGAATTTGACATAATAAAATGCAAGAACATTTAAAAGTGGACAATGGGTCCTAGATACAGAATGGGTCATGCAGCAGTAGAGACTAGTTGTGTCCTGACCAGAGATTCCTTCTCTCCTTGATCTCCAAGCATTCAACTTATCCTTGAAAACAGGGAAGAGGGATTTCCAGCTGCCAGCTGGTGTCCAGCAGATTTAGTCCAGGTTTTCAACAGCACAATCCTATGTGTATCTACTCAGATGTAAGTCCCAAGCTATTCAATGGGGCTAAGTCAATATAATATTGCAAAATAATTGGACTACAATAGTTAGCCTGGCCTTGGAAGTAGTTTCTGAAAAAGGATAATATCAAGCTTATTGACAATGCTGGCCTAAGACATCTTGTCAAAGGCAAAAGCAAAGGGCAAGATGGTGGCCTCTTCCATTCCATGCATAACAGCTGATTGACTAGCAGCTGAACCTCACTTCAGCTTTGGCAACAGGATACAGTCCTGGTAAGAAAAGATACAACACTTGATCTGAATTCAAGGGAGGGATAACAGATATTCTGAAATGGACAAACAGAACAAGTGGTGAAAAGGAAGCATCTAATAGATACTCCCCCCCCCGCTTAAATTTTTTGCAATATATTGACTTGCAGTGCAAGGTTATTCTTCCCAGTTTTGTTTCATTTCTGTAGTTTCCTTTGGGTTCTTCCTCCCTTATTTCATGGTTGTTAATATATGGTTATATGCTTAAAAAAGTTATTTAAAAAAAAAACACAATAGGGTAGGGTCCCCAATACAGAGGGCATCAGGTTAATTTAGGTAGTGCAGGATGGGGGCTGTGACACACATGAGGGAGGGGAAAGAAGGCAAAAGTCTCAAGAGAGATGGGTTAGGGATGCTGCCACTGCTGTCCCCCCGTGTCTGATACTTGAGACAATTGCTTTACTATGGATATTTAAGCATAACCAGTTCATCAATTATTGCAGGAGAGGCCAATTTGCTCTATGGGCCAGAGGCACATTTACAAAACACAATTATAATGCTGTTGTTCCACTTTGGCTATTATTGTTCCATCCTATGGAATCCTGGAGTTTGTGGTCTGGAGATGAACAGGAGCACTCTGGGTGAGAATTCTAACTGCCTCTCCCTAAACTGCCAATCTCATCACTGCTCTAGGTCATACAGAAGTTATCCAGGTGCTGACCCTCTGTTAGGAATGGGATCCAGCACCTGGATGGCTCCTGTATAAGCTTGCAGGAATAGCATCTGTAAAAACCAGGAATGGATTCACTGCTGCCATTGTAAAGGATCCACCAGCCATTACTGGAAAAGTGACTCAGATCTCTAATTTCCTCCATAAAACTAGAAGCCCATAGGCACAGTCAAATGGGGCAACTCAACAACAGTTGATTAATTAAAGGAGGAAGTACAACTCTTTCCTTTACAATAAATAGGTATAGTCTGTCTAAAATGAGCCTACATTTCAGTATAACACATAAAAGGTGATAAAGCTTAAATCTGTTTACCAGAGTGAGCCCTTTTAACTGGCATTTTATTTGATGGCTTTGACCTTTTCAAGCATTTTGGCTCTGAAGCAGTACATATATCACTGTGTGTACATATTAATTGCACTCATATATGCATGTGGAAGTCAAATGCTGGACTTTCTTCTGAGTGCTTATGAAAATCAAAGCTGACAGATACTAGTTGATTGTGCCTGTGGTTCATCCCTGTATTACAATTAGTAGAAACTAATTGACTTCCAAGCAGACCAGAAGGGTATTAGTTTCCAATTTAAGTTGCATGCTACGTTCCCTCTTATGAAAAACCAAAGAAGCGCAGAGATCTCATACTCTTAGCATTCCTTGCATAGCTGTAGATTTGATTGCAGGATAAAATTACTGTCTGTATGTGTTGGGAGGAGAACTTAAGGATCAACTGTGGCCATCAAGCTTTTCACAGTGAGATTTACAATATCGTACTTCAGGTATAAACTGGCATCAGATCAGAGGTAGTATAAGATACATTAGTGCCCCCAAAAGACAATTTAGAAAGAGCTATTTCTAATATCTTAGGGCAGGAGTGGGCAATCTTTTCTTGCCTTCAAAACTTGATTTTGGGGGGGGGTATGGTCAAGATAATTTGCGAGCTACAAAAGGGGGTTGAGAATGTTTTTAATTAACATTGCAGGAGTGCATCGCTGAAGGATCTTGGCCAGAATAATAAACATTGGATAAGAGAGTACTATATGAAGTGCCACCTGAAACTATTGTTTCTAGATTATGTCTATATGTTTGTATAAAAGCAAAGTGTTAGAATCACTGAAGGATCCTAGAGCAGAAACAATTCAGATTTAGACTAGGTCCTCATTTCTTAATAGGAAACACAGTCATCTAGACCTTTGTCATCAGAAGCAATTGCAGATGAACAGTAACAACCACCATTTACTTTTTACCAAGGCATTTTTAAAGTAATGAATTAGCCAAGGCGTTTTTTTAAAGTAATGAATAAAGTAATGATTATGTGTTCAAATGGGCATCCAGTCTTGGCTTTTGGACAGCTAGAGACAAATGGATACACACAATCTGATGAGTTAACTCCATAATTCCTTCAATGTTTTCTTCAAGTTATTGCATATGAAAAATAAAAATAATCCTCAAATATATAGCTTTTGCAGTCACCAATCAGTTGTGTTTTTAACAATTTTTTCTAAGCTTTGATTAGCATTTTAGGAATTTTGGTTCTGTTCAATTCAGGTAGTGTATGGTGGCAGATAGGATAACAAAACAGCTAGAATGTTGATGCATGTAAATATATTTTCAGTTCTGTATCGACCGTCATTTTATCTTTTCTTTTAGTTTTTCAGTCAATTTCAATTCAGTCTTAATGTCAGGACTGTATGTAATGGAGAAACTTCCACCCGTGAACCTTCCAAATGGGAGAAGTTTGTTTAAAAAATACCCCAGTCTTGGCTTGCATACCTTTATTTTTCTAATCTTATTTTTTCCCTATGAAAAATGCTGTTGACATAATAATATTTCTCCAAGAACAGAATTAAGTTTTTCCTTAAATGACTTTTATAATTAGATGTCATGCTCTTTCCATTCCTCCCAGTTCTATTCAAGTATTATGAAAATAGCCCCGCTGTAACCATTTCTGTTGCTTTCTAGATGTGGAAGGTGATATACCATAAGGGAGAGACTCCATTATGCATGGAGGCTCTGTGTGTAATCCAGAATTCCAGCTCAGCTCTTTAAACAGTTGCCCTTCATAGACAGAATGTGATGCAAACACACAAGCAGAGAGGTAGACTCGTACTCATTTTAATAATTCCTGAATGGGAATTCTGTTACTACATTAACACACATAACATTTATATCAAAACTTGAGTGTCAGATTTTGATTCCATGGCTTATACTGTGGAAAGTTACAAACAACAAATGTTATGAACCAAGTTACAGAATTACAGGAAGAAGTAGTAGGCAGGCTAATCATTTAGCAAGGTTATTAATGGCCTGTGTAATTACATAATCTTATTACTGCTGCTGCTGCCACCATCCACCCTTCTTCCTCCTACAGCGTTAATCTCATTGCCAAGTCTAGCCAGTCTATGATCTAAACATGTAAAGACTGGTACACAGTTTACTCTGGTGTAACAAAGAATTCCAGCTTTCATACATAACATAGGGCATTTTTTAATGACTTGGAACAGGCAAGGAAGATTTACAAGTTCTATTAAATTTTCCTTGCTAGTCATAAAAAGCAGCACATACCATGCAGCCTGTAAAAAATGCATTTTTAAGTGATTCTTTTACAGAACCTAGACAAAGTTTGTTAAATCTACAATGATTCTTGAGACCATGGCTTTCTACATGACACTCCAATACCATACTTAGCTGCCCACAGGGTAATAATAAACTATCCTTGTAAAAATAAAAATTACCCAGACAATTTATTGACTTGCACATTTTTTGGCTTGTCTGCTGGGAACTGCTGGCAAGTAGGTGAGTGGAAAAGTCCAACTTTTAGTAACCTGGTACCTTTTTATGCTGGGTGAGAGAAAGGACTTGTCTTCTTTGATAGCTTGCTTGGTTCCTAAGTTGGGTGCAGAAGAGGAATGGAGTGCCCCCATCTTCTTCTGTCAGCCTCCTCACTCACTGCAGAGACCACCATGGAATCACTTAAATGTAGTTGGTTGTCTCCTATGGCTGCCAGGCAAAGGCATAAACAAAGGTTGTTGTAAACTATGGAGGGATGACATTCAGGTCCCTTGAATAGTTTCAAGAGAGGGGAATGCATCTTTTCATTTCCCTCCCTGACAGCTGCTGAAACCCTTCTTCTGCATAACTGGGAGCAGAGAGTACCAGTTTTGTTTCATAATTAGCATTTTTTTTTTTGTCACAGACTCAAGACAATTGCAAAACAAAACCAGAAGTGGCTAGAAGATTGCTTTTGGTTGTTAAAAAGAGTACTTTTTAAATGTTAAACAGTGCAGTTTTTTCCAGAATGTTAATTGCTTCTCCTGGATGTTTCTCAGACAAGGATATTCACCCACCTTTTAATCAGAAATGGGGTGTCTGGAGGGGTCAAGGGCTACAGAAACAGCCTTGCGGCCAACTTGGTTGGTATCCATGTTCTTGCTTCCTTATCATCTGTGTGTTAACTAGGAAACTTCTGGCTTCTTCTCTACTTGTAACCAGGATGACAGAGATCTAAAGATAAATTTGCAGCCAGCCTGTCGATACAAAATTTATAAGTTTTGTTGGAGAAGCGTAGCATGTACACGCAAGGAGAAATTTAATCAGTTACTGAACAGGCAGCCTTACTTAACAAGCTCCCATGTAAGTAGAGACAACCTTTGTCTTTTAGTACAGCGGGTGGTTCAGGTCACAGACATTATTCCAGGGAAATATCCTCTCCTGTCATGTCTTCTTGCTAATATGCAGCTTTGTACAATACTTCCACTGCTATAGAAACATACTATGATAAACTAATAAAGCCTGTTAATGATGAAAGGTGTAGCATTTGTCAACATGGTCTCTTTTGAAATTAGTTATCACAGAGCTAGAAAACGTATGCCTGGGCTAAAGGAATCCAGGCAGGTTGTGGGGGGACTCATAGAATCATAGAGTTACAAGTTATGGCCTTTGGGCCATAAGGTCCAATCCCTGCTCAGTGCAGGGTCTCCAGCTAGAGCACCCCCAGTAGATAGCTGTCTAGCTTCTGTTTGAAGACATTCAGAGAAGAAGACACCACCATCTCTCTAGGCAATTAGTTCCGTTGCTGAACCACTCTCGCTGTCAGTAAATTCCTTCTAATGTTCAATCAAAATCTACCCTTCTGTAACTTAAAACCATCAGACCTAGTTCTACCCTCTGAGGCAGCAGCAAACAAACCTACATCCTCCTTTCTGTGGCAGTCCTTGAGGTATTTAAAGAGTATCTGTTTCCCTGTCTCAACAAATGGCATCAAAGGCATTATTTTCATCACATTTTCACCAGTAACACACTCACCCACCACCACATTAAAACATCACTAAATAAATTTAGGTAACAGTGAGGTCAAATTACATGACAAAAATTCAGATTAGGATGTAGTGCCTACTTAATTTATTGACACCTGGTGTCGTATTTAAATATGTTACTAACATCATAAAATAAAACTCCCCAATTTCCTTATATGATATCATCAAGGTTATTCTTTTCTATGAAGGCTATTCAGTTCTATAACAAAACTTTTTTACTTCTGGAAAGAATAACACACAAAGTTGGTGTAGCTTTTCCTTCCTTATGGAAGAAACATCATCCCCAAATTAAAAGAATTTACTTCACAAGAAAGATGCTTGTGGATTATATCTTTGAAAGGACATAGATAGCAGAAGAAAAAGAACAAGAAAGATTGAGGTTCCTAAGAGGAATTAAAACTCCACTCAGAGCTACACATTTTTTTTTAAATGAGTGAGTTATTCCTGTCTCTCACAATATCTTACTATTTGCTGCATTGCTAAAACAATCTCCCTCACCTTCCTCATAGACAACTGAACTGCACTGGCAGTAAGTTCTCTCTCTCAGTTGGAGTCAAGAATTACTATCAATAGAATGCAAGATCCCCAACATTCATCAGACAGGTAATGTTTCTTCTTAACAGTAGTCTCTAAAAGGTGTTTTCAAAGGTGATTATAGGAAGCAGACTATTCATGGTGGACAACACACTTAGACTCCTGCATGAAAAGAAATGTCTCCACTGTACACACAGGCTTACATCTTCCCATGCAGGAAACAGCAGGCCTTTTATATCTTCTACTCTTTCTAACTTTTGCGGTGTTAATGAGTAAAATAAATGAAGTAAATCTTCTAGAAAGGAGGAACAATTAGAGGTGTAAGTTATTTGAAATCAACCCACGGATATTATAAGGACTAGCATCAGTGTGAGGGAATTGTAAATCTGCTTACAATTGAGGATCTTTTTTTAAAAAAAAGGCATTTCCCAATGCATTTAGGCAAGTTTTCAGCCATTCTTTCAGTGCAACCTACCAGTTTTAGCAAATTAATGATGGTCATTTAAGTATACCCATTCCAAGAGCCAGTGTGGTATAGTGGTTTGAGTGTTGTATTACCACCCTGGATAGCAGGGTTCAATCTCCTGCTTGGCCATGGAAACCCATGAGGTGACCTTTGGTGCATCACATACTCTTAGCCCCAGAAAACCCTTTGTTAGAGTCACTTTAGAGTTGCCATATGTCAGAAATGGCTTGAAGGCAAACAACAACATCACAACCTTCCCAAAAATCTAAAGGATGACATCTATGGGAGTTCCTGTTGAGTAAACATGATTGAGTGGAATGGGCTGCCACAACTACATTTATACAATCTATGCAAGTCCCTTCCAGTTTTAGGCCCTTTCATACCACATACATATAGCACTATGATTCCACTTTAACTGCCATGGCTGTATCCTATAGAATCCTGAGCTTTGTAGTCTGGAGAGGCTCTACAGGTCTCTGACTAAGAGCGCTAAGTGCTCCTTCCTAAAATGCAAATCCAAGGATTCCATAGGATTCAGGCACAGAAGTTAAAAAATAATCATAGCACTATATTAGGTAGCGTGAAAAGACCCTTGGTGTCACTTATATCCATGATTCTGCTATGCTTCAACTTCACAGGTATTTTCTACTAAATATGATTATCTTTAATTCTCAATCCCATTTTCTTTTATTTTTCTCAACCCCCAAACAGATGCTTTATAGTTTACAGATAGAAGTTTAATTAGTAGGTATGTGCAAAATAAAATTATCATCATATGTTGGTTTAGACTGAGTGATAAATTTCTTTTGAATTCTATTTTATCTAACCAGGATTATTCAGACTAAAAAGCAAGCTATGTAGTTGTATCACACTGACTCAAAGGGGGCATTACTGAGGGTAGGGACTGTCTGTAATTATGCTTACAATTTCAAATAAATCTGCTCTATCTGTGTACTTTATATGAATGACCAAGGATATAGTGAGATGGAATACTTAACTATTGTAATAGAATATTTATTTTAATCTATACAAAGATACAAGTATTAGTTCAAATAAATAAGAAACATAATACAGAAGTAGGATTAGAACTAAGAACCTGCAGATAAAGTTTATAATAAGTGCAATATAAGAATCAGTAGAGAATTATGTTGGATATTTAAGATAAGGACCACTCAAAGAAAGCGAAGATAAAAATGGACAATATATAAGAACCTGAGTTATGAATCAATCTTTAGTATGTTAGCTTTAAGAAATACAAATGGTGGTAGAGTTCTATGGGATAAAATTTTCTTTGGATAAAGGTAAGGAGGACTTACGGAAAGAAATGGTGAAATTTAGCGAATTTGATATTGTTGGAAGAAAGCAGAGTAACTTTATGGGATGTCTAAGTTATTGTTGGACTGGAAAATCTAGGGAAGAACCAGCTAGTATAGAGAAAAGAAAATAAGGGAAGAGTTTTTATAATGGTTAAAACTAAGAGATCGGAGACTGAATTGATCTAGATAAATAAGTTCATATACTAAAGGACAATTAAAAGAAGGGAAGAGAGAGAGAAGTTTAAGTTGTTTATGTATAAAAGTAAAGTTGATATTATGGGATGTAAAATAAGGTAAATAAGTATTTTTTGTGTTAAATTTACTTTACACTTCAATTTACTTTTCTATCTTTTGAATTGTTTATTTGGAATATGTTTGAAAAGGACTTGGAGAAATTTGAATTTTAATTTTAATAAAAAGATTTAAACACAAAATTTTCTTTGGATAATTTATTGTTGGTAAGCGTTCTGTAGGTAATCATCGATTGGTACAGGAAAAGAAAATAAGGGAAGACTTCTTTCTTTTTATTTTCGGTGTGTTTTAATTGAAAATTTGGACTGTTTTCAGAGTTAATGTATTTTTTTTCTTTCATATGCTGTTGGAAGGAAATAATCGTGCAGTTAAATAAGTTGTTATATAATATAGGATATATGGTAATCTTTTGAAGTAAATTTTATTCTTTGTTGTATTTTTTCCTTTCTTTTTGATGTACTTTTTTCTGTTTTTTGTTCACCGTTTGTTTATTGTTACTATGATGGTCTATTTCTGAATAAAAAGTTTAAGACAATTTTTTAAAAAATTGTTTACTTTCCATAATTTCAAGGAATCCTCTTTAAAAATTCAGACACGTAACTAGATGCAAGAGAGGGCAGGGCTCCTGTATCTTTAATGGTTTGTGTAGCTCAGCATCTGGCTGCAAATGCTGTTTTTCTCATCTTTGATGGAATCATATCTGCATCTGAAATGATTCCATCCACATAATGATTAAAAGATAGTGTCACTGCAGGCTAAGTAATTTATTTTAGCATAAGCTTTTGTGGACTCCAACATGTTTTCTCAAATGTGTCGAAGGAAGTGGAGTGTAGTCCCGGAAGGCTTATGGTGCAATAAAGAAGAAGTTAGCCCTGAAGGTGCTGTAAGTTTCCTTCCTTTTATACTGAAACTCTGGTATAGCTCTCTCTCTGAAAAATGCTACAACTGTTAAGTGCCATCTCCTGTTCTCACCTGATGTGCTTTGGGGTGAAGTCCCCTGTGTCCTTCTGGTGGCATAACATCTTTCAGGAAATCAAAAAGTCTAAATAAATTAGAATTAGGTTATCTGAGCTTTCCTATGAACCTACAACAAAGAGCAAAATCAAGAAACACTGCCAGCGTCCCCTTTACAAAAAATATTTCCCAGTTAGGAAGATGAACTGAGAACAGCAAAAGAGAGTCTCCTTGGGTAGGCTTTCCAAAGCACTTTGTAGCCTATTGTCAAATGTCAGAAATCTCACTTGCTATACCTGAGCCCTTAACCACATAAATGGTAATTTTCTGAAGCCTGGCCACTATTAACAACTCCACAGCTCATTCCCAGTGGCAGGTTTCCCTCCACAAGTAGAGCATTTTGCTAAGAGCAGAGTATTATTGTTCAAGGAGGCACTTGGTCTTTAATTCCACAAAGCCTTTGCGGGGGGACTGAAAAGGACGGCAGTGCTTATCATTGAGGGACAATCCTTGATATTGTCAACTACTACATAGGCCATTTCCACACTAGACTGTTATAATGCTATTATTCCACTTTCAACATCCTGTGGAATCCTGGGGTTTGTAGTTTCGGGAGGGGCCGGCTATAACAGTCTAGTGTGGAAAGGGCTATACTAGGAATTGGCCTAGTAAATAGGAACTTGAGTTGAAGTGTGCGTACTACTGACATCTGATGGTCAGACTTGTTATTGTATGCACAAATACAAAAGGAAAGTGTCTCAACCACAGGTACAGAAACCAGAAAAGACCATCACAAATACATAAACAAACCACCAAACAATACAGGAGCTAGTTGGAGGATTTCATTCAGTTTTTTGCTTTTATCATTTATACTGGCTGCATATATTATTTTCATTAATAATTGCTCCTATAGTCTATAACATTGTTTGGTGGTTTGTTCAAGTGGCTGTGATGGTCTTTTGTTGTTTGTTGTTACATGTGACAGCATACGTTGCCACAAGGCAAAATTTCACTTGATTACAAACCTCTCTCTTTCTCTCTCAGTCTTTTCCTTCTTCTTTTTTGTTGTTGTTGTTGCTTTCAACAGGCTTACCCTTAATATGGGGCAGAGTTAGGTTACTCCCTCAGATGAAAGATGATGGTGGGGGTTGCATGTATCTCAAGGCTGCTCTCCTCTGTTTGGATAACAGAATTGCCTGTGCTGCTCACTGCAGGCATTGGCCTCATGAATTTCCTGGGGGAGGGACAGTCGCATAGGAACGTGGGGGCGGGGGGCGATTCACCCTGGGCGGCAATGCTTTTGGGGCATCCGGGCCTGTAGCCATGTCCCTGCGCACCCTGGCCATGCCCCCATGTATTGCAGCCACGTCCCCACACACAGTGGCCCCACCTCTCATGCCATAGCCCCCCCTCCACACACTCCAAGCTCCGCCACTGAGGAGGGAAGGAAGCGGAACAGTAGTATATGATTTAATCTGTACATATAACCGGTGCCATTACAACCTACCTACTGTGCATTTTCTGTCTCTTGTTTCTGTGTCTCTACATGTATGTGAAATACAACCTGGAGTGCTGATCCTCAATTATCCTGCAAATTCCTCAGAGCAGTTAACATCACGTTGTTGTTAAAGAAGTCCTTTTTTATTAATAGTTTTGTTGTAAACAAACCACAATCTATCTAGGCAGCTTGTAATTTCTCTACTCCTGTGTACTTTGGATGTTAGGAACCACTTTTTCCCTGTGTGCATGAATTCTTCTATTTTAGTTCATCATGTACAATCATGTACAAACTATTTCAGGGAGGAAAGCCTTTTAGTTTCCCATGGAAAGTACACATTCATTGCTTTTGGTTTCTTTAAAAGCTTTGTTTGCCTCAAGAAAAAGGCTCTTGCATGACTGATTCCTTGTGAAAAGAAAAGCCAGATAATTTTGCCTGCAGATGGCATTCTAGCGGTTTCTGAGAAATGAGGTCTGTAGGCAGCAACATGAAGCTGTGGCTTTCCTAACAGCCAATATTATACAAACAGCAAGGGAAGATGTCCCTGAGTTATGGGATATGCACCTCTTTCCTTTTATGTTTAATGGCAGTAAGTGGACGTATTTGTTCAGCCACAAACCTTATTCGTAATAAGAGCACCAAGATAAGGAACCGAGTAAACCAATTAAAGAGAGCCAGTGTGGTGTAGTAGTTTGAGCATTGCCCTAGGACCCTGGAGACCAGGGTTTGATTCCCCACTTGGCCATGGAAACCCATTGGGTGATCTTGGGTGCATCACATTCTCAGCCCCAGAAAACCTCTTAATAGAGTCACCCTTGGAGTCTCCATATGTTGGAAATGACATGAAGGCACACAACAACAACAACAACAATAACATCAACAACCAACCAGCTAAATATACATGCCCTCCACAATTTGACAGATGAAAACTGGAACACCTGTGGCCAAGCAACACCAGAATATGATCAAGATGGCAAAAGTTATTGATACAGAAGAAGGCACAAGCTAGGAGAGATTGCAGCCATTTGCTAGTGCCTGAGCCCATTGGCAAGGGCAAAAATCTCCCCTTCCTCCTCTAATGGATGAACTGAATACAAACTACTTTTACACTTGAACTCAGGTTGCAGGAACTGAAGTAGGCCAAGGACAAAGGGGGAAACTGGGAGGTAGAAAGAGGAACTGAGGCATTTTAAAAGCAGCTGAAAAAGGGAGTCAATAGTCAACAGAGTCAACAGAGGATTAATAAGGACTGTCCAAATTGGGACAGTTTGGGGGTACGTATGCATTGTAACAATCCAATTCAATGTTATTTTCATATTTACTATTTCAATTTGAAATTGTGTACCTAGGACAGAGATCGTAATCGTATGGAGTTTCAGATGATGATGGGCTACAGCCCCCTGACTTCCACAGTATTGGCTCTGCTGGTTAGGGATCATGAGAAATGCAGTCCAATGCCATCTGGAGGTCAGATAATTCCTATCCTTGCTCTTTGAGTCTATTTACTCAATTTTCCTCCCATCATATTGACTCCAAGCAAGAGGGCTGAGGTGAACGTTCTGCCCCAGCCCTCCTAAGGTCTTGAGAGGACTGGTGGGTATTATAGCAGCACCTCAAAACCTGTAGCCAGCATGGCTAGTGATACAGTGGACAGTATTTTATCTAGTCTAGTATTTTATAAGATTTTGGAGGCATAGCTTTGTTAGTTAGACAAATAAGGATAGCTGCAAAATAATGTTAAGGGTTAGATCCAGTCCTAATCTTACCTAGAGTACGATATTCACCATAGCAGTGCAAAGGACACCAGGCAACTTAGCTTCTGAAAAGGAATTATTTTTCCTCCAAGTACATAAAAAAACCAATACAGAAAGGGCTCTATTTAAATACCTGTAGTTTTAAGCTGGAATTCATTGATGCAATTATGAGCGCATAATCCTGAGTTACACGTTCATGACTGGCTTGTATTCACGATCTCTGCATATTCACTATTTAAGGAAATATGTAGGGACCATGAAAATCCCCCAATCTTCACTAACTGGGCAGTAGTTGCTGTGATTGATGGGGGTCTTTTCTCTTGCTGATTGAGGAGCATACTGTCCCACACATGAGCAATCTCCAGCATGAGGGGGAATTATATCAGTCAGCAGCTTCCTCATTGACAGGGGAACAGATGTCCATCGCTCACAGTGGCTGCTGCTCTGCAAGTGAGATTGGGAGTTCAGTCTGGAAGACCTTACCTAACTACGTAACTAGGATGGCTATATAGCTAAGCGGATGATAACATAATTCCAGCCCTACATGCTATTTTTTGAGGTCTAAAAATGGTGACACATTCCATTAAAGTCTGAGGAACAAAACTTGTACATTTTTAGTAACCCAAGCTTTAAACAGCTGAATCAGCAGAACTATCCACAGTTATAGTAAGACTAAAATGGACCAAAATTTTAGGACAATGGGGGGAGCACAACTCAGTGACTTTAAAACCATCAATTCCAAAAATAGGTACAAGCCATAATTGGTGTTGCTGATGGTGATAATGATGATTATATTGGTTTTTTCGAATATCAAGTATTACTGACTGGGATTTTGAACCATCAGTGATTCAGTTTCAAGGAAAGTGATGAGGACTTTCTACATTTGAATGTTTTGATCCCTTTTCAAGCCTATGGTGAATGCAGCACTGGTCACTATGATCAGACTTTTGTAAAGTTTCAAAACTTGGGGGAAAAGAGCAAATATAAAGAACGCAACCCATGAAAGGCCCTTTTCCCCTTGGCCCCCAAAAGCCAGCTGAAGCAAAGAATGTCTTCAATTGCCTATGGAAGAATAACAAGGAGGGTGCAATTCTAGCTTATCAAGGAAGGCAATTCCAGAGCCTGGGAGTAGCCACCAAGAGGGCCCTGTACCTGTGTGGGTAGTGGGACTTCCTCCTAAGATCTCAAAGGAAAGGCAAGTTCCTGTGCGGAAATAACAAAGTACAACCCAATAATCCCTGATTCCAAAGGCATATCTAGCAAGCATGGAAATTGCCCCCCCAGCTCTGGGCCCACTGTCTCCTTTTCCTCCTCATCCTCCACCACCACTAAATCTTCTGGCACAGCTTTTTTTTGCACCCCACTGGCATTGGCACCCAGGGCATGTGCCCTACTTGCCCCACTCTAGATATGCCTCTGTCTGATTCACATCCCATTAATTTGTCTGCCATGGAACCTCTATGCATTTTCCACAGTTGCAGTGTTATAACTGGTGTATCTTAGGGTTCATAGTCAGTTCACATGGGACTCCAAGTGGTTAACCCCAGCTGTGAACTAATACAGTATTTTAGGAACACTACCATCTACCTATGAGTTCATTTTGCAGAGGAAGTATGATAATTCTGGGCTTCTCCCAGGCTGTGAGACTTTCTACCAGGAGAGATTAGGCTACTTCCCTTTCCTTGCCTTTCTTCCATCATCTTATAAAGATTTATTTAAAAAAAAAACCCAACAAGCAGCATTTGGGTACTTGGTGCTGAGGAAAAGGCTTGTTACTATCTGGGTGGTGTAGTTTTATTAGTGAGATATGTTTAAATTGTGTTTTTAATAGTTTGAAACTGTATTTTTAATTTAAGTTTGGTCATTTAGTTAATACTACAGTCCTCCCTCCACATTCATCAGTCTGACCTTCGCAAATATGATTATATGATTATTTGCGAAGTGCAGATGAGCTTTCCTTTCCCCTTTTGGAGCTCCCCCTCCCATTCCCTTGTCTCTGGCCGCAGGATGCAAAAGGCAAAAGAATGGGAGGGAGGACCCCAGAAGGGAATGGGAGGGGATCACAGTGGGGAGGGGGAGTTATTTGCAGTTTTTCCACCTTCATGAGAGTTCTATGACCTGAACAACCATGAAATTGGAGGGTCCATTATATTGTGTACTGCCTTGAACTGGACTTTTGAGAGAAGGGAGGGTTATAACCCCAGTAAGTATTTAATGCAACAGTACTAGAATTCTCTTGGGGTGCCATGCCACTGACAGTTGTACTGTTCAGACACTTGCATGAAGAGGTATCCAATACCTCTTGGGACAAGCCATTTTCACCACAGTGCAGTGGTGTTCAGGCACAGTTCCTCACCCCATGAGTGAAATGGCCACTAAACTGTTTCCAGAACATCTGGGAAGCCAGCAGAATCCTAGCCCTCCTTGTGGACCTGCTGTTTCTCCCATCTTTGCAAGGATGCTGAACAGGTGTCAGTATATTAAGGAGAACTGCAAGGACAGGTACTCTGTGAACAACAGACTTTTTCTGTATCTTAGGCCATTTCTGCACTAGACTGCTATAGTACTATTATTCCACTTTCCACATTCTATGGAATCTTGGGATTTGCAAAGGCCCCTCCCTAAACTGCAAACTCCAGGATTCCATAGGATGTTGAAAGTGGAATAATAGCACTATAACAGTCTGGTGTAGAAATGAAATCAAACACAGACGAAGATTTTAGTTTTTGCTGAACTTTAGAAAAGGCTGCTCTGTCACTTAAATTGCTGAATACTACGGAAGAACAAAGGGACTTTGAGGGACCAAATACAGTGTAACTTTTACAAGACTTGCCTCATGCGTTAATTGTAGACCAATCTCCACACCCAGGTAATAGAAATCAGGTATATGCTGTATCTTAAAGGTGCCAGATCCTGTCTGATCTTCAAAGCTAAGCAGCTACTGGAGGCAGTATTTCAGAGGAAAGAAGTGGCAAAAAAACCTGAGTATTCCTTGCCTAAGAAATCCCTATGAAAAATGCATGAGGTCACCATAAATCAACAAGCAACTTGAAGGACGTACACATATGCTTGCAAATCCTTATTATTCCATTCTTCCCAGTAGATGGTGCTATCAGCCTATGCTTGAACTCACACATATGACCAGGCAGTTAGTTTTTCTACTCCTAGGTAGCAAATGTAGATACATAATTATCCTTGTTGCAAAAATCATGTTCCTTAAGCAATAACTGATACACAGTACTGAATAAATAGCAAAAATTAACATAGGCAAATGTTTGAGACCACTGTCGTATGGCAAATAACATCACAATCCCATACATGTTTACCTAGGAATAAGCCCTTTTGAGTTCAGTGAGTCTTCTGCTCAGATAAGTGGATATAGGATTGCAACCTAAGAGACTAAGATATGACTCAGGGAGTCCCTTGTGGCATCAGTTAAGCCCTACTCCATCTCTCAGTCTTTTCTCTTGCTGGTGCAATATGGAGGTAACACTGATCTCTGTGAAAAGGATTTTGTAGGCATTACAACAAAATGATGCATGCAAAGTACTCTGAATTCTCAAAAATACTATAGAAAACGTAAGCAATTACTGTTACTCCTGCATAAGAATACCAATAATGTTAAATGGCATTCATCACAACACCGTTTATCTATCCCACAGTCTGCAAGGTTCAAGTGTGGGTATCTGGAATAGAATAGGGTTTTTCTTTATGTACCACCCATTCCACTGCTCAAGAATCTACCTTCCTTAGCTAGCCAGAGTGGTCTGTAGGATTGTGTTGGAGTCCCTCATCTTGTGATGCTCAGAGATGTCAAAATCCTTAATAAGACTGATGTGTTGGGAATGGTTCCAGTTTCATGTATACCATGATAACTGTGAGTCAGTCCCAAATGGTATGTGGTTCTAATGCTGCTGGGCACATTCTGCACCTCATTTTCTGTGCTGGTAATCTGGGAGTGGAGAAATGTCTGTTGTTATGGACAGATCACTACCTGGTAAGGTCCACACTTTCTGGGACTCTGAACATCTGACTGTGGTTGTGGTTGTGCTGTGGGGGGGGCGTGCTGATTAAGATGGTCTGCCCATAGAGGTTTATAGATCTGGATGGTTTCCCTGATGGTTCTTGAGGAGTGTCCTGCTGCCTCAGCAGATGATTCTGTCAAAGCTCTGATTGACCCTGGAATGGGCAAATGGCCAGCGTGGTGAACATGATCACTCCCAAGTGTCCCTCATGGAGTGGAGCCAAACTCACCCCCTGGTTTTTCATGGAGCTGATAGTGATGAGAAGGTGGCAAGTGAGATGGTGATAGGATGACATTGACAGAAAAGTCAGAGAGTGGCTGATCAAACATAGGCTAGAGCCTCTCTGGGGGTCTACCCTGCAGCAATGTGGGCAGGAAAAAAAAACCTCTACCATCATAGTATTTGCAAGGAGCCAGCCAGCCGAGCTGTTTCAAGTGTTATGAAGCATTTTACATGCTGGTTCCATTTCTGCAGCAACTCCCAGGAAGAAAAAGACATCCTCTTGCTATGCCAAGCATGTGGGAAGCTGGGACAGGGCATACTGACACCTGGTGGAACTTCATGACCCACCACTGCAAGGCAGGGCTACTTCCTATGTGCAGCACTTTGAAGGGGTGTCAGGTGGCTGCTGTGGATTCTCCAGTCCAGTAACACATGCTTACATCTGGGTTCTACTCAATGGGTTTCACATCTCTTTCAAAAGACAATAGGAGAAGCAAACATTACTTCCAAAGGCACATGACAGTGTCTTCTTATATTTATTATAGAGAGGCCGCTGTTCTTAATCAGCAAAATGCAGATGGTCATATGAGATTCCGATTGTAATAGGTGAAATCTAAGGTCTCTAAGTACATGCACACCTAACAGGTTGAATGGTCTCAAAGGAAGTGTCTTGACATGGCCAGAAAGCCAACTGGTCTCCAGGGCAAGTGCCTGAACATGTTCTCAGCCCCTGTTCTCTGCTGGTGAGCTGAAACATTCTACTCCAGCTGTACTTTCCCAATCATCTTTAAGGAGAACATCAGAGAAACAAATAATAACATTATTGAAATACGTGGCCTAATGTTTAAATAATTAAAAAGCAATCATGAATTTAAATTATAATAATTGCCTCTCTTTCTTTCTTTCATTCTGTTATAATCTGTTAACGTAGCCCAAAGTGCTTTTTCATGTGATTTACTTTGCTTTTCCCCACCTGTGGCAATTTTCCTATCACTGCAACATTTAGCATTCAGCTATTATGTAAGATCTTTTTTAAAATGTCAGTTTGCAAACTTTCCATGTCTAAACTTTTTGAAAGCTTCAATAGTGAGATTTTCATTTTAGTTTCTTCTGTTAACATGAATAACATCAGACTAAGAAGTTACCAGCTGTGCCCTCAGAACATATGAATGAATTCATACATGTTCTTAGTGCACATGTCTATCAAGGATTGTGTAGTTTTGACAAAATAGTGCATTGAGCAAATGGGACTAAAAACTCACATTCACACCCAATTCTTTAAAAAGGGAGTTATATTGAACATACAATGATCAAGCTATGCACAATAGTTGCACTGACGAATAGTAAGTATTCACAAATGGCAACAGTAAATGCAGAACAGTACACTTGAAAGGTATGAGGATTTGAATTAAAAGCAGTTTGAAGCTGTAGAGGTTGTTAAGGGGAAGGAGAGATGAGAGGAAAAAAGGCCAGAAGTAAGGATAATATAATACTTTCCCTAATCCACACAAATGGTACATTAGAAAAAGGGAAAAGTTTTTGGGAGCTTCAACGGGCAGAGAAAGTACTCCCTCAAAGACAGATTTATTAGACTGAGAGATTACCTGTACTTAATCCCACTGGATTTGTGAGGCACCAACCCCCCCCCCGGTAAAAACGTGCAAAGAAAAGAGAACAAACTAACCAAGGTCCTCTGAAGCCAGATCCAGGACTTTGAAAAATGGAAATAAGTTAATGAGATTCTCTGACCAAATCCTGGATTCTGAGGGCCTGAATGAGTGGTTTCAGTTTAGCAAGGGACAAAAGGAGGCAGGCAGCAAAGTCCAGCCCAGAAAGAATTGTTCTGAATTTGGAATTCTTATTAAAGCATTTCATTCAGAGGGAGATGTGGATGGCATTAGAATTTCTCTAAAATAAAGGAACTTCTTCAAACAAAGGGTGTCCACCTAGATTTCCTGAGGAGCACTACACATTTCTTGGGTTAGCAAAAGATGGTAATGACTCAGACAAGCACTCAAGAAAGATATCACAGAAACAATAAGTCAATCACTATTGTCCCAAAAGTGACGTTTTCTATCAGTGTCATTTCCTGTTTGCAATGCACTGATTGCCAACTGCAGAGCCACATACGAACAGAGGCATAATTTTGTCTGGGGGATATCCAGTGTTTCCATTGTTTAATCAGGAAACTTCAGCAAACTTGATGCTGGTAGATAAGCAGTTCTACAGTGATATTGGCTGCAAAATTTGATCAGGAGAGGCCTTGCCTAGCCTTCCTCTCCTATGCCAGAAAGTCAAAAGTGGTTCCATTTTGTGAGCATACACACATACCTTTTGGCAGGGGTCCTGTAAAAATATGGCCATATCCTCAGGTGTATCTCAGTAAAAAGATACATCCACATTGAGATTGCCATTCTAAAAATGTATAGCTTGAATGTAAATCCTACTAATATTAGTTTTACTTCTTAGTAAGTAGGGCTGGCCTTCTGTAGTGCAGTTATAGATTTGTAACTTAAATGCAGCCTCCAACCACTTTAGCCAGCAGCTGCATCAGGTGAAGATGATCTGTTCTTCTTACCATCCAGCTGCCAATCAGAACACAAGGGAGATGACATTTCCTGCCCTCTCCCACCAACAAGCAAGGCTGCAACAATCAGAAGCAGGACCCCTGTCACAATTCCTTGCTGCAGCCTTGTTCATTGGTGGGAGGAGGCTGGAAACATCATCTGATTGCCAGCTGAGCAGCTATCCTTCACCTGATGTGGTTGCTGGCTTTCAAAGTGAGCTGGAGGAGATGGACCAAGAGATGTTATTTAATTATGCATATGTAACTAAGTGGATGGTGTAGAATATTAGCATGCATCTGTAGTTGGGATTACTGATGTGAAGTATAAAAGTGCCTTTAAGGCATACATACATTGCTTTATCATAGTGGCATTTTCTTTGAAGTCAACAGTAGTTTTGGGAACAGAGTGAAGGGGAAACCATGTACTTGGAGAAGCAGAGCACAAATGGGGAGGTTTGGACTGCAGTTGCAGGTAGATAAGATAGAGCTTGATGTTCCTCCTCCCCTCTGATGCACCTATGCACCTGATGACTGTCTTTTTAATTGGTCTTTTCTTAAAGAAAACACTATTGAAGTCATGTCAAATTTTTATATGTTGTTGGAGGAAAATGCTTGCCCCTTCTGAATCTAGTCCAAATGTTGTGTCCCCGTGCAAACTTTTTTTAAAAAAATATTTCACCTCTTTTTCTAAGGGTTTGCTTGCGTTCCCATCTTATTATGCTGGTTCAAAGTTCCTCCTTTCCCCTCTCTTTGGCATGCTACTAATCCAGTGTTGCTTCTTGTCCTTTTTGTTTCCTGTTCAGTTGTTCTATATGTTGTCCTTTTTGTTTTGTTTTCAGTTGTTCTGTACGCTTTGCATGCTGTCTCAGGAATGCCTGCTGTGTGTTGAAGAAGCCTACCATGATGCACAGTTCTCTTCCCATGCCTGCTTCTTTCATCCCCAGATGTTTATATAAATATGACTTTTCCCCTCCTCCTCCCATGTAACAACTTGTTGGAATGTCAGCACGACTGGCCAAACTACTTCAGACATGCAGAAACCCTTTCAGATAATAAAGAGTTAGGCATACTTATGAAAGCATGGAGTTTGGGAAGCATGACCCATGATCTTTTGCAAATAGAATAAAAAAGAGGATGGGATCAGCTGAATGTAATTTGAGAATGCAATAAGCTTCTACTTTGCAAAGCATTCTGCAATGCATCTGTCAAAGCAAATGCTTCTACTACTGGCACAGGAGGAGAAAGCCATTTGGTTGGCCTAACTCCTACGTAGCTGACTTTTCATTCTCACATCCTGACAAATGTAGCAATAGTGTTTGCTTTCTCTGTTCCACACTGTTCCTGAAATGATCTCTTATACTTTCTTTTTCACTTCTCTCCTTCCAAGTTGTTTCTCTCTCACACCCAGATGGAATAACCTCTCCTCTTTTTTTCATTTCCCTATGACAACTTTTCTTCTTTCTTCCCTCTTTTTTCTTTTTTCTTTTTTTTTTAAGTTTCAGGCTATTGCTTTCTCTTAGCATGCCTTTACATGAAACATTTTATAACTAGGTGTGAATAAATGGGGGAATGCATTGAATCGGAAAGGTGCACATGCTTCCTTTTAAAATATGCAAAAGCAAAGTTCTGTTTCTTTCCTGGCAGTTATACTGTATGGCTGGATTCCTACTGGTGACATGCACAAGCATAAACTCCTATTACGCCTGCATGTATGTTCTTTAAATGTAGATGCTGAAGGAGGTATCCAGTAACTCCTCTGTGTAACTCTCCCCAGACCTGCACAGCCTACCTGATAGATGCTGACACACACACACCTTGTGGTCATTTAGTGTCTTGGGTTAGGCACCCAGGCATTATCCAGAAATGCAGACAGAAACTACCTGGGCACTGTCCTGCTTTCCCTTGACCACTGAGTACTCATGGGGCACACACATTGGCAGTTGACAGGGAGACTGAGCATGTAGGGGAAAGGAGGCAGCAGGGGCTTGTTTGGTGGACTATATCTCTACCTTTCATTACTGATGCAGTTATTTATAATTTTATTCATGCTTTTGGTTTGTTTGTCTTGAAGATAAGCTCATTCTGAGAGTGTGTAATTTCAGAGGTTGTGATATTGTGTGAATAGCAACTTGTCTGGGAATAAATTTTACTGGACTCAGTCAGCAGTGTTGGCTTCAAGTGTCAGTATGGCAATGAATCCGTAATTTCATGTGTTAATCTGTACTCCAAAAAAACCAAACACCTTTTCTAGCTACTGAAACTTGTGAGTACCTTGGATAGTTCCTTTGGTTTTCAGATGAAACCCAGGACATGGTCTGTGAGATTTATGTGTAAGTAGATATAAGCTTGTGCTGTTAAGTCTTATAGAAAACAACCACCCGGTAATAAAGACAAGCTGAACTTCAGTTTGCACCTACATGCCAGATTTCTCATGAGGCAGTCCTTATTTTTCAATCTTCTGAAAAATGTACTTTGATATTGTTTTAAGAATATTATTTTTAAAGCATCAAACAGCATTTCAGATAAGTCTTTTCTGGGTCCTAAAAGTTAATCACTTAGTAGTATATATTAAGAATGTATACTTTAATATTATGGTAAGACATTTTAATATTTATGGTAAGACCTTCCATTTTCTTTTTCTCTGAAAAAAATGAAGTTAACAGTACCTAAGATAGTAGTTCTAGAATATAGAGGATGGAGTATTACAAAAAAAGTACTGAATCTATAAATCTAGTAATCTCTTCTTACTAACATTCATGTACTCAATGGTATTTGTCTTCCAATTGCTAGCAAATAAGAAAGGAATTAAAATGCCTGGTGCTCAAACTACAGAATTAGAATTCTATTATTCCACTTTATCTGCCATGGTTCCACCCTATGGAATTCTGGGCTTTGTAGTTTGGTGAGGCACTAGAGGAGCTCTCTGGCTGAGAATTTTAAAATGTTGCTCCCTAAATTCCCAATCTCAAAATTCCATAGGACGAACCATGATATTTAGTGGAATAAAATGCTAAAATACTGTGGTGTGAATGGGCCTCTGGCCAGTGGCTATTCCAATGTCACTGGTTGTTCTGATTTTCTGCTCAGAGTAGCAGACTTATTGTGGCTCCTAAAATTTTTAAATAGTTGTTGTTTTGCGTACAAACTGTAGGTGGCATCCTGGACATGTGCACTCAATTACATAAATTAGATTGCAGGACCTATATATGATAGTCCGTTTAATATAGTAAATCCTGCCAGTCTCGGTGTTCTTAGAGGTGGCTACCTCCTCAGAAATAACCAGGTGCTGCAGCCCTTGGATTCATGATGATGTATTCAGGATTGCTGTTTGAAGATATGAGGGGAGCTCTCACTAGCAATCTCAGTAGATTTGGGAGCTGACATAGAGCTAGAACAGAGCAATCAAGATCCTACATCAGTCTTGTGTAGGGCAAATCTACACCCACATAGTTAAATGATGGTTGAACCACCCATCTGTTGAATATCAATATTGTGCAACCAATGGTGTATCTGCCAATCTGCTTGCTTTTTCTGGAATCCCAAGCAAATCAAGTGGTATCTTAAGAATATGCAACTGCATGTGCAACAGTAACGCTTGTGGAACTTGACTTACGCAACTGTGAACCAAATATGGGCAAAAAAGGATGACTGAACAAGTAAGGGGTTTTATGTGTACATAGAACACCAATAAGATGCACAATAACAAGATATTGATTTGATATTTTAGGAAGATTCGTCATACAAAGAATTCATCGGTTTGAGTGTTAACTGAGATGCAATTAGAAAGCAATAGAAAGAGAAGAAAGTTGCAGGGCTGGTGGTGGTGGAGGACAGCTCTTCATCTCCCTACCAGTTTCTTCTATAACATTAACCATTCTTTCAATTATTCTCTAATCAGAAGTAATGTGGCTGAATCATATTCCCTTGGCAATCCAGTATTTGGAAGTGAAGGTGCTTTCACATAGCACCTCTTCAACCTAGTTGACAATCCAGGGAGAGAGGCATTTGAATGAGCTCCAACTGACAAGTTATTTTCAGAAGGCAATAACACAACTGTGAAAGCTGATCCACTAGGAATGATACTACAAACATCCTAGAAGACCCTGAGTCATCCTGAGATTTTGAGTGTTATTGTTAAAATGTGTTTGAACACAGGCAAAGATGAGCAGGCATCAGAAGCAAATACCTTACCCCTCTCCTGAAAGGTCTGTTTTGTAAACAAAGTTAAATGATGTTGGAGTTCTGAGACCCAGATTATGTACTGAAATTTCTTTTTTTTTAGCTTCAGCATATCCTAAATAACTAGGTTTAAACCCATAGGCCTGTAATTTTTTAATCAATTCTCTTTTCTATGTATTAGTGTTGGTGAAGCTGGTCTATGTAAGGTTAAAAGAAATGCATAACCTAGATATACACATTCATAAATGATTCGCATTCATGATCTCTATGTATTCATGAATGTGGGGAATACATAGGGATCATAAAAGTCCCCCAGTCCTGACTTACCAGGCAGTTACCACTATGAGCGACAAGGATCTGTTCTCCTGTCAGTCCTGTCAATCTTGTCTCCCCCAGAAATCAACAGTGCAAGGCTATGCAAGGAGCAGCAAGGCTCATGCTGCTGACTGTCACACCAGAGATCACTGGAGGAAGAGAGGTGGAAGAATCAGTTTGCTGCATCCTGATCAACAGAAGAACAGACCCTCTTTGCTTGCAATGGTTGCTGCCCAGTAAAGCAGGATGAGGAGGAAGTTGTATCTCCTTAGCTACACAACTAGGGTAGTTATGCAACTAAGTTGTGTATCTAGTCATGCTCTAACCAAAAATTTTATAATGCATAAGCAAGCATAGGCCTCAGTAGAAACAAAGTCTGCCCAAGGTGCAGGGCCACATTAAAAATGCATGACAGGACTGCAAATACAGCTCTCAGAAACTCAATCTGAACAGCTTCAAATGGCAAAACTATCATAAGAAAGTGTTCGGACCCATAAAGCTTCTGGACTGCAGACTTGGCTGTAATAAATAGTTTGAATAAATAGTTATGCAATGATAATGGATGTTCTCTAACTTGCCTGGGAAAAATTAATCCAGACATGAAGAAAGTATGACTATTTTTATTAACAGTAATATAGAGCTAGACCCATTGGTTTTTGGCTAGCATCTTAGAACAAAATCTGATAGATTCTACTGTTCAGCCACTCCTTAGCACATGGCTCTTCTGAATTAATTCCCAAATACCCAGTTTTGTTTATGCATCATTATTTTTTCCAAAACTGAGAAGTGCACAGTTTGAGGTGAGCGAGGAAGAATGTTTAAAGATATTTTGTGTTCATTTATTTTTGGGGCATGTTGAGAAAGGGAAAGGGTATCTGGAAATATCATGTTTCCATTTCTTTTTGTTTTGATTTTATATGCACATAAACTCTTTCTTGAAACATTCCAGCTTTCCCTCGCTTCTTCCTTGTGTTCTCCCCCTCTCCCTGATTGCATGCCACAAGCAGTCTCATGTAACATTATAGAAACCAAATTTCACAAATTTACACTGAACTTTACTGTTATTTAGGAGTTACAGCCAAATTGCTAAGGTGCCTTAGCAATGTTACAGTAGTTAAACATTAGGATCATTTTGTTTCAGTGCAAACTTCCCTTTTTCCCTCACTTGATCTTTGTTGAATCTGTGCCTTGGAAACAGTAGTTGTGTTTAGTGGTGGTGGCCATCTTAGCCAATTCCAGGATAATACAAACAGCCAGCCAGAGATAATTTCATTTCAGAAAATATTGTGTTAATTTACACTGGTCTGGGAAGTAGGAATGAATAATCCTTGGAAATGTTAGGAGTTCGCAGAATACTTCAGGATGAATAAAACATTATATGGATCTCCAAAATAAAATTGGCTTGTATAGGAACAAAACCTGGGATGTTCAGAGACATTTTTCTTGTCTGGAGGGGCTCTTTGTTATGAAGTCTTGTTCACGCTCAAAAGCTGATGTTGATGTGGAAGGGAGGAAAATTCTTAAGACCCTGAAACACATGAGTTTGAATGCACTTGGTTTTGTGTTGCATTAGGGTTGTTGCTGGAAACTTGATGGCTGACATTTCAAAATGATTTCCTTCAGAGGAACTTACAATCCTTTTGCTAGTTAGAAGCTGCACAGAATGGAAGAAAACAGTAAGGTATGGGATCTATCACAAAACTGGCTGCAGGGTTTCAGCCTTTTAATGTTATAAGATGAAATATTTTATTTGTTTCAATCAAAGCAGCACTTAGATGAGTACATATATCCATCAGTATCTGCTATTATTTGGGTCCCACAAGTGAGAGAGAGTGTGACAAGGAATTTCAGCAGGGGAGTGGAAACCTCATCCTCCTTGTGCCCTAATCACTAGCAGATCAAACCTCCATCCCTTGGAGAGGTGTTAACTGTTAAGGTGGGCTGAGGGCTTTTAAAATGGGCTGTGACTATGTAGGATTAGTGAATAGGCAGCAGTTATAGATCTGTAACTCTAGGTTGTGAATCTGTAACTGCAATATAAAATGCCAACTGCTCTTCCCATGACCAGATTTAGGAAAGTAATAGTACTACCCTACTCAGCTTTGATCAGTTCTGGGCACCTCATTTCAAGGATATTGACAAGCTGGAACATGTCCTGAGGAGGGTGACCAAAATGGTAGAGGATCTGGAAGCCATGCCCTATGAGGAGCATCTCAGAGAGCTGGGTATGTTTAGTTTGCAGAAGAGAAAGTTAAAAGGGAACATGATAGCCATGTTTAAATATTTGAAAGGATGTCATATCGAAGAGGGAATGGGCTTTTTTCCCACAGCTCCAGAAAATAGGACGAGGGGCAATGGATTCAAACTACAGGAAAAGAGATTCCACCTGAACCTCAGAAAGAACTTCCTGATGGTCAGAGCTGTCCAGCAGTGAAATATGCTGCCTTGGAGTGTGATGGAGTCTCTTTCTTCGGAGGTTTTTAAACAGAGGCTGGATGGCCATCTGTTGGGAGTGCTTTGAAGTGTATCCTGCATAGCAGGGGGTTGGACTGGGTGGCCCCTGGGGTCTCTTCCAACTCTATTATTCTATGATTCTATGACAGCTGTAAAGTCCTGAAGGCCACTGTCATGGTCATCTGCTATCCATGGAAAATAGAGGAGGAAGGTGAGCAGCAGAGGCTAACAGCAAGAGGAATGAGGTCACTTTCCTGAGTTTCTATCAAGTTGTTGAAGAATCAGGAGAATGACATTGTTCCTCTTTCCTTTGGCTGCAGCTAGGTGTTGCTGATTGTCTCTATTACCCTGGCTGATAAACAGCTGCAGTAGTGGCCCGGAGGGCTTGACAGTTACCAAGGGGTACCCACAGAACATTACTGTTTACATGTTTGAACACAGGGTCTCAGTCAAGATGTCCATAGGCCCTTTCCACACCGGACTATTAAAACAGTGCAGAGCGACCTCCGACGGAGGTCTTCTGCAGCATAGAGTGGACTGGGGCGGACAATTTTTTGCAGTTCCGCACCTCAGTCCACTCCGGAGTGACCGGAACTGGTCGCGCCATGTGTTTTTCAAAAACCTCTTTTTAGAGGTTTTTAAAAAGCACGGAGCACACAACTCGGTTTCTCCGTCGCCGCGCTCCAGTGCAGATTTGCAGGCTCGCACTAGTGCGTGCCTGCAGATCTGCTGGGGGTGGGCTTTAGGCTGGCAAGCTTCTCCTCCACCAACTGGAAGCCGCCATTTTGGGCGCCAGAGCAGTGCGGAGTGACGAGCTCGCACTGCTCCTTGTCCCAAGGGACTCGCCTGGACGCTGAAGAAGTCCGGTGAGTCCTGTTTTTGCACAGTTCCTTTCCCACATGCAGAAAGGGCCATAGAACCCATGCAGCTGAGGCAAAGCAGCTAATTAAAAAGGACAAACCAGAGAACACAATCTAAGTCATGCTTTCATTTATTCACTTCATATAAAAATCTCTTAAGAATGCATCTGAACACAATATATAATACTATAACAACATACCATTGTGAAACTTTAAAACAATAAAATAACCACCTGGAACAATGCAGTGTTCAACAGACATACAAACCCATTGATCATGCACAACTGTGCTATTTTTTATCAACTAGTTAGTCACAAGTTGGACTGAAAGCTTGAAACATAGTTTTACAAACTGAAATTGGCACTGTGTACATGCCTTACAAGCTTTGTTGGAAGAAGTTTCACAGCACAATCATAACATCAGTTCACATTTTGTAATAGAAATTCACATTGGCTTGTTCATAAATTGGAAAAGGACACATAACCTTTGTGGTGTTTTACTGGGGAGCTCTTTTTCAGAATATCAGTAGTTTCACACCATCCAAATAGACCATTCTAAATCTCTGTCCAACAGCGATGTTTACCAAATCCTAGTGAAAATGAATCCCCTTGAGCCAATGCCCCCTGAATGCCCTCTCTGGGTTCCATATGTCTCTTTTAAGCTATGTTCAGGTTCTTCTATTTTATGCAATACAAAAGGTTACAGGAAAGGCAACTCTCATTCAGAGTCTTCTACATAAGTAACATCACCACTGACGGGCAATGTTAATTTATATAAATTAATACTTACAAAACATTACATTATGTACATTAAGTAATAAATACACTGTTATAAACAGTACTGGACACGTTAGAGCTCAAGGCAAGTGCAGGAGGAAAAAGGAGACTTAACCTAGCTGACATGAACTATGCAGGAAAGAGAACACAAGAGGACTTAAGCATACAACTTCCACTGAGTTAAGGAGGGATAAAAACAATGAGGGGAGAATGCACATCACGCTACCTCAGTATGCTGGGTTTTTTTTTTTTTACATGTTCTGTACTGTGCAATGAGAACACAAAGCTACACTTTTATCCTGTGCACAACAGAAGTCAAAAACAGTATGAGTGGAAAATACTGTTCTCAGTAGCAAGCAAACAGAAGAGTTACACAGGTCTTGCAGACTGATAAAGTGACCAAATGTGCAATTATGAACTGAAGAGGGCACCCTGCTTTATTTAGTGAGTCAAAGTGATTAAACTGCAATAAAGTAACAAGTATTGCCCTTAAAAAGGAAGACTTCTTTCTTTAAAACAGGAATAATAATTAAAAAATTATACAACCATATCAAACACGTTTTGTTGCGTATTTTAGTAGGTCTCTCAAAAAGATGTGGAAGTGTTTATAAAAAAGGCACACGGGTCTGCAGACAGGTGGATGAGTTTTAAATGCAGAGTTATGAATCAGTAGTTCTAGCTGTCAGACCTGTCTAGATTTCAGAACCTCTTAAGAACAGAAAATGTTTCAGTTGTGTGTCATTCTCTATCAGGCTTGTTCAGTAACAACTCACACTGGATCTAGACCACCACAAGGATTTTGTTTCTTTTTTGGCTGACAAAGCTTGACACTGCAATATAAATCACCTGTTAATTTCCTGAGCAGTCACTACACCCTCTTTAACCCTGACTCCAATCTCAAGTAGCTGGAAAGGTCTTTTAGCCAATGGTAGATGCTGGCCCAAGACCTAGATTTCAGGCTAGTCTTCAAGACAACCTGCATGTGCATGAAATATTTAAATTCACCAAGACAGATACAGTATATTAAGTATCAATTGGTGATGTATCTTCTGTCAGAATTTCTATATTAGCTTCCCTTTGGGTATCCCTTCTTCCAGGGTCAATTACACAGAGTGTCTTTGTACTGCTGAAATAGCTGATAGTATCACTCTCTTTCTCAGGGCCGTCTGAATCTTCTTCTTCAAGGGTAAGCTCAAACTGGAACTTCTCCATCAGGCCTTGACAGTCTCTGCTGCGCTCTTCGAGGGGAGGGGAGGGGCTCTGAGGGATCATACTTTGGTACCAATTTCTGTTGTCTTCCAAGGTATCCAGGATGTCTTGGGCATCAGGCTGTACTAGGTCTGCCCAGGTCTCCCAAAGTGGGTGGACAATATAATCAATGAACCCAACCTATAAAGCAAATGTAAGCAATTGGTAATACAGCAGAAATGACCTGAAGGCACACAGCAACAACAGTTATAACTCTAGGTTTGTTGAGGCTGACAATATTTATTAGACATATTTATAAACTGCACCACCCCCAAATGGATACTGAAGATGATATGCAAATTAAATAGACTAAGAGAAATAATAGAAGGAAAATGATTAATTAATCAGTTAAATCAGCCAATTAAAAAAAAAAGGAGTATTCAATCTTATTTAAGACAAGATAGAGAATGAGGATTAAAAAAAATCATTGAAAGCTGAAAAGAAAAACTCAGTCTTCACTGCCCATCCAATGTAAAGTAAAAAAGGAAGTTTATATAAGTTGTAGTGAGTTTCCCATAATTGGGACTCTTCAACAGAAATGTCCCTGTCTCATATCCCCACTCTGTGAATCCTGCTTGATGTATAACAGGGTGCCTGAAAAGAAGGTTATGGACAAATTCATATAGCCAGGGGCTGTCTTTCAAAGTGGCTTTCAAGGGCGGGGAAGCAATCTGCCCCAGGGGCCACAATAAGGGGCTGCATTGTTGGCTAGAGTGGCAGGAAGGGAATGGAGTAAAGATGAGTGTGGGGAGTGTGCCACTAGGGACAGGGGATGCAAAAACTCCTTTGAGTCAATGAAGGGTGGACTGGCCAAGGAAGGGGCTTCGGAGTTGGAAATGGCACTTTCATGGTTGGTGAATATAGTAGCTCCTTTGTCCTTTCCCACCTCTCAGGGGTCATGAAAGGAGATGCTGGATGGTGGCAGCTGTGGTGCTTGGCCTTTCTTGGACCATTTATTCTTGGCTTTGCTTTCTGATGCAGAGAACTCCTGGTTACCAAGGGGAAGCAAAGTTAGGTGGGGCAGGTGAGGTGACAGTGCTTCCTTTCCTAAGGCAGAGAGAAGGATGGAGTCAGGTGTCCCCTCCTTTCCCATTTTTATTTCCCCATTTTATTATGAGCAGCTTAGTCCACTCTTGCTCTTCCCATATCCCCAGTGCTGGTGAGCTTCCCTTTCCCACAGAAAGTGGCATCAGTACAGGGAGGCAAAAGTCTTTTGCTGTCTTCCATGGGCTGAACCAGGTCATGTGAAGTAGTGCCACTGCCAGTGAGAGGAAGACATAGGGGTGCTGGTACTCCAAGAAACTGAGATTGCTCATTACTATTATTATTTTCCCATCCTCCAACAGAAGGGAATACTTCCTTGCCTGCCCTGGGGGAAAAGGGAAGCTCCAAATGGCTTAGGGTTGAGCAGCTTATATGAGTCTGCTGTGCATGGAAACAGGAGGGGGAAGGTGAGGTAGCAAAAGCAGGCTGCTCTCTGGCCAAGCAAGGGATGGGCTGGCATTTCCTGATGGGGGGCAGTGGCAGAGGTGGGCTGGCCAGGAGGTAAGCCAGATCTCCTTACTCGTATTCAATTCTGAAGACCTCCAAAGGTCAAGCACCCTTCATCACTCCCCTCCCTTTTAGGAGATTGGAGAAAAGGTCAGTGTTTATGTGTGCAGAAAATTGTGAAGTGCTGCTTGGTAGTGGGAGGCTTCATAAGCTAAGCTGACCAGGTGAGTGGGTGCAAAATGGCAGTGGCATGTATGTCTGTGTGCATGTGAAAGAGAAATAGAGAGAGAGGTTTTGCTTTATAAAAATGGAGGTTACCAGTATAGTTCAACAGATTCTCCCCACTCTTTACCTTTTTATCATTGTCTGAATTTCTTTTCTGGCAATTATTATTAACAATTTCATTTCATAATTATTACCGCAAATAATTCTGTTGTAAACAGGAGAGGGGCATTAAAAAAGGATCCACACTGGATGTCAAATGCACTAGGTATGCCACTGGTCTCAAGCCATTTTAATGCTTTATAGTTAAGAACCAGCATCTTAATTTGGACTCAGCAAGAAACAGGAATTCCCTGATGTTGCACTATATGTTTATATAGAGAAAAGTAGGGTGCTTTTTCAGGGCATACAAGTGTGTATGTGCATTCCTATTTTAAATTATTAGGTTTTGTATGCAGCACTGAAACAGAAAGGAGGCATAATATCCTAACACCTAGTACCATTACTGTAATATTTTGTGGAAATAAAGTGTCATTGTGAGGAAATTATGATGGGTATAAATATGACCTCTGTGAATATGCTCTGAATGGGATTTCTGCTTTGTTACTTGATAAACAAGTACAGCACAGAGAAACTGAATGGCCATAAAAGTTATGTGAAAGTCTTCTATGTGGCCAGAGTTTGACATTTCATTCCAAAAGCTCTTGGATGGCAATTCTATAGGCAGGAAAACAGCTCTCAGAGGAACCCATCTTAGTGTTAGGATGTTTGGTTTGGAAATCACATTTGTGTCCTTCAGACACAACAGGATGTTGAACAAGCCATCACAATTCCATTGTAATTGTTGAGGTAACCTAAGCCAGAAGGTGATGAAAACTTCCTGCAGTGTATGCTGGACAAAGATCTCTTTAGTTAAATAGCCTTTGCTTGATTATTGGAAGGAGGGGGTTCCTAGACACTTCACATTCATAAAGAAAGCCACAAGAAGTGTTTGCAGTTTTTCAACTAAATTGGAAACTAATTTTCCTGGCAGACAGCTCAAACCAAAAGAGCAAACAGACTTTTAAACAAAGAGATCCTGTAACACCTTTGAGACTAACTGAAAGAAGTCTGTAGCATAAGCCTTCATAGACTCCATCTACTTCATCAGAAGCAAAACTTTCAAGCAGTTTTTTTAAGAAACGAGGGACCTTATTTTAATCTTTCTAATCTGTCATTTATTTTAGACATTTTATTGGAGTTTTATTATCATTTACTGTATTTTCACCCTGTCCTTTCTCTAAGTCTCTTTCATTTTGTCCTGTGGGGTAAGCCAGTCAGAGAGGAGTGCAGATGTGGATTTCCGTAGTGCAAGTTAGTGCTTCACCCACTACAACAAAAGGGCTTACTAACAATTAGCACTGAGAACATGAAAAGGAAAGGGGGGGATTTCATTGTCAAAAGAAAATGGTACATACCCTACTTACTCATTATTGTGCCACAAAACCTATTTTACAGGCATCAGAGCATGGAGAAAAGGAAGCACAGGTGAATGATGTCTCCTAGTCAGGCAAGGAGAGGTTACCTAGTTAAGCATACTTAACTAAATAGCTGATATAGAATGCTAGCCAGTTTTTTTGCACATTTTTTTTTTGCAAAAAAGTACCAAAATGGGGAAATTCATTTTAAAAATGCAGAAAAAGCCTCTTGCAATATGTAGTGACAACTTTTCTCTTTAAAGAAAAGGGAATTAGCAAATGTTCTTTATATCCCTAGCCTGAAGCTGACAGAGGTTGGGGGAAGTACTCTTGGTCCTTCATTGAAGGATAGAGGGACTATGGATCCAGTTAATTCAAAGAAACTTAGTCGGGAATACCTTGTTCCAGGGCCTTTCACTGGAAACTTGCAGTGGGAACACTACTGGCATTTGCCTTATCCTTTCTTGTACAGCTTTCTAAAGTCCTCCCTCCTGGGACAGGAATAATCTCTGCAGTCTCCTAACCTGCTCCTTGTGAGTCCAAACGGATGTCAGGGAAACCTAGAACTTTGGAGTAACCCAGGATCGAGTACCAGACACACACACCTTTAGACATTTCCCAATAAATGGAAATCATGCAGAAATACGTATCAGATGTCACAAAAAAATTCACAGAACATGCTCAAATGGTAAGAACCCAGATTTATCATTCGTAAACTGGATCCATATTGCCAGGGAGGGGAAATGAAAGTTTAATACCTGTGACTTCTCCACAGAAGCTGTGTGTTTGTCACACATCGGGCTGATTTCCATTCCTCTCTCCCGTTCTTTGTCCCCCTGCTGGAAAAACTCCTCCATGATTCTATCAGTCCACTGCCGATAGAGTTCAAGGGATTTTGTGGGATTACTTAGATCCGCACAATGGACCATATTTCGGAGAACCTGTAATTGCAAAACCCGTATTAATGTGAAGGCTCACATAAACAGTCAGAACAACATTTTGTTCTGTACTTGCTGGTACACTTAGTACAATTTTGCATTACAAGAAGAACATCTTGATCACAAGAACACCCTTATTTTGGAATATTTTATGAAGGGGAACTGCATTAAAATACATTTTTACTGAGTCAAGATGCAGATTATCTGGTGGGAGGTCACTTTGTGTCAGCTTAATTAACTGTGGATATGCAAGAAAAGCAATACATTTGGTCTGTGCCAGCTCCACAAGCACTGTGTTGAATACTCATGTGTAAAAGTAAGCTTGGAAAGTAGGGCAGCACCAGCTCTGGCTACGTCTTATTTCACAAGGAACTCATATGATTTCCTTTAGTTCAGCACTGCTTAGGACATGACTCTGCTCTGCTCAAACCAAAAAAGAGAGAAAGAATGGACCCTCACGTGTCTTGAGTTTACCTTGAGTTCAAGAGACTGGATATCTAAAGGCCCTTGGTTCAGTCCTGGAGTTTGACAAATCTTATAGAGAGCCAGAGTGATACAGTGACTGACTGTCAGGCTAGGACCCAGGAGCCCAGGTTTAAATTCCAATTCAACTCTATTAAATTCCAATTCAACCTGGATGACCATTGGTTAGCCACTGATTCCTCCCTTTAGGGAAGAGATCCCTTCTTTTACTATTCTTGGCCAATTACTGCAAGGTTTAATTCTTAGAATCCATAAAGATGCAAAGGAACTAACTTGTGGGTTACAGAACATTTGGCCTTGCAACGAATTCAAGTGAAAGCTAAACTTCATTTCCTAATCCTCAGGACTGAGATGTCATCTTCTCCAGATGGGTTGGAGGAGGAAGAATTCCAGAAGTCATTAACCACCACATTCCTCTCTTGTGGAGAGACTGATGTGATTATAATGTTTATAATCTGTAGAAGACTCATCCTTGTAGCAAGCAGTGTTTATGTGCAAAATGTGCTCATTGGCTTAGTTCTGTTCCCTCATGTAACTGTGGCATAAAAGCAGTTTATGTTGCAGTGGATGAGGTGACATGCAGTCAAATTCTACCCACCTTCTCTAAAGCTCTGTATTTACTACAGTTTTCTTCCTAATATATATCACTATTCCAACTGCCTCTTGATGGCCTGGCTTCTCATCTTGGAAAAACACCAGGACACAATGTTCTGAAAAAGCTTTTCTCCAGGCAAGTTGGCTTCAAACAGTGAAAGGGGGCCCAAAATTATGTGCATGTTAACAGAATAACACACTTTCACCACTATTAGCCTGGTGATTAATTTTTTTTCTATTTTCATGCCTCATCCTTTATGTAAATCACCATATGTAGCAAACATGCTTTTATGCATACATACATACGTACATCCTCTCCCATACTAACCTGTATTCTATCTGTGTAATTATCCAAAAGGAGGACACCAGAACTTGTCACCTTTTTAGTTTCCACCATGGTTTTTAAGTCTGCCAGAAGAGACATGTGTTTTGACATATCTGTTGCCAAGACCTGCATGTAAGGGGAAAGAATTATTGTAAGGAAAGGGAAGAGTTGGTTTCATACAGAAGCACAGGGAGTAGCAAGAAGAGGAGCAGGTACCAAATTCTTACCATGTCTATCACCATTTTCCTGAGAGTTTGACGTTGTTTCTTGGTCAGGTTCTGGAAGATGTCACAATTCTCTTCTTGTAGCAGCTTAAAACCCACAGCAAGGTGGTGATTTTCTAAGACAGACTCATCATTGTACATTAAAGCAAGTTCAGAATCTGGAAGAAAGCAAACATAAGAAGACATCATTAAGTGTAAGCCATGATTTTAGAATGTTAGAAATTACAAAATAAGTGAGGCAACATATCCGTCTCTGGACATTCCTTTTACTTGCTCTGCTTTAAAAGAATCCAAAAGACAGCTCAAATAAATGTTCCAGAATTTAATATTTTAGTGATCACCTAAGGTAATGATAACTTTTTTAGTTATGTAACTAAGTTATGTACTAGGGGTGTAGAAGAAATCTGCCTGGTTCAAATTTGGGTATTAATTTATGAAATTTAAGCCCCTCACACCTAAATTTAGTGGGTAACTATGAAACTCCTGGTGTTTTTGGACTGCAACCCCCAATCCCTTACCATTGCCAGCTATGCTGGCTAGGATTCCTGGAAACTACAGTCTACATCTGCAGCATCCAAATTGCCCACTGGGTTATAGTAAGGTTGAGAAGGTTCAAATTCCATAAATTCCATATGAGGGAACCAGAATGCTCTTGTACACTGAAACCTGCATTTTCAGAATTTGTGATCCACTGTTGGAGTAAAAAATGCTTATCCTTGGGAAAGGGAAGAGGGGAATCTTGTAAAAAGTACTCTTCAGAAAGTATGTGCAAAAATGCAGTCACGTAGCAATGGGGGGGGCGATGGGGACAGTTTTCCCCCGGCAGTAATGCTTTTGGGGCATCCCAGCTCATAGCCACACCCCCACATGCTGCAGCCACACACCCCCACACACCGTGGCCACGCCCTGTGCACTGTGGCCACGCCCCATGCAACGTGGCCATGTCTCCTCCCCACCCCCTCTCCACACACTCCAAGTGCCACCACTGTAAAAATGTGCATATTAGGGGAAATGTGTATTAAAATTCTAAGGTGGACAGATCTTGCAGGACAAAATGAAAATGAAGGACTACATGCTATTTACAAACTGTTGTATTAACATTTCACGCTGCAGCTACAAAGATTTGTCTTTTGTATTTGCAGTTTAGCTCTTCCTTTATTTGTTTTATATACAGGCACAAGAAGAAATTTGGAAGATCAAATCAAATATCAATATGGTAGAACAATCTATTTCTATCACTGTATTTCCAACATGGATGTTTTCAGAAAGCCCATAAGAAACACCTGAAGATGACAGACCCACTCTGTTCTTGTTTTCCCAGCTATTGCCTCTGACCTTAAAAGCTTCATTTATTTATCATGTAGACTACCCCCAACTACAGGTTGGAAAAATTACTGTATAATTCCCAGAATTTCCCAACATCAGTGCTAGGAAACTCTCAGGACTGCAGTAAAAAGGAATTTTTCCAAGCTACAATTGAATACATTCCCTTTCAGTCTACTTTGGGTATTTCCCATTTAAGAATTTAGCACAGTTTGGCTGGTGAAGTTCCCATTCATCTGGGCCCCCCTCCACTCTGCTCATTTTTCTGAATTAGCACAAAAACCATGGAAAATGTACCAGCACAACCCTGCATGGCTGAATTTAGAAAGCACTCCCCATAGATCCTATATGAACGTGGTATTTTATTAGTATACTGGATTTATAAGGAAAACAGGCCAGAACTGGTGGTGCTTACACATGTTTGAGCGTGTTTAATAAGCACAGGACTCACTTGTGTTGATAAGAAATTGGTTGGAGACACCAGGATGATCCACATCATGAATTGCTGCTGCAAAAATTGCCGCAAGTATTTCCAAATCCGTAAAGACAGCCTAGCCAGAAAAGGAGGAAGGAACAGATTTATCACAGTTAGAAACTTATGAACAACTTGCCCACTCATCAGCCGAAACCTTATAATTGGCAAGTATTAAAATAAGACTTTAGATAAAAAGAAACTTCTTGCATTCAACATTAAGTTTTCCCATGAAAAAAGGATTTTTTGTTGTTGTTGTTAAGATAGCATTTTACTTGTGTGATCCCATCTTAGCAACCTTCTCCTGCTCCCCTTTCCATTTGTGCTATGTCTTTTATATTTTAAGTCTAAGGGTAAGGGCTGTCAAGTTATTAACCTTTGTAAGATGTTCTGGGGCCCTTTTTTTGGTTAAGGCAGAGCTTTCCAAACTTTTCATGTTGGTGACACACTTTTTAGACATGTATCATTTCACGACACAATAATTCAGTAAGTAAATTGGTAAGTGGAGGCAGCCCCTCCCCCTCAGCCTGGCCTGTTGCTGCCCTTGCTCAGGTCTTCCTCAGCCTGGGGTAGCAGCGGCGGTGGGAGAGGCAGCCCCTCCACTTGGACCTGGCCCACTCTTGCCACCCCTCTCGCCAGGGTCTTCCTCAGCCCAGGTGGCAGCAGCGAGGGGGGAGGCAGCCCTTCCATCCAGACCTGGACCATTGCTGCCACCCTCACAGGGGTCTTCTTCGGTCTGGGGGCAATGGCAGCAGCAGAGGCAGCCACTTCACCTGGGCCTGGCCCCCTGTGGCAGCAGGAAAGGCAGCCCCTCCACCTGTTACCTTCATAGGACACACCTATACACTGCAGCTGACACACTAACGTGTCACGACACACAAGTTTGGAAAGCTCTAGGTTAAGGGGTGTCATAAGAATGCTTTAAATCGGTAAATCAAGACTTAAATTAATCTTGCTAACAATATATTTAAATTAAACTATACCCTAGCTCATGAACAACAGTTTAGCTGCTGGGAAACATTTGTTGTTGTGTGCCTTCAAGTTGTTTCCAGCCTATGGCAATCCTTAAGTGACCCTATTATGGGGATTTCTTGGCAAAATTTGTTCAGAGGAGGCTTGCCTTTGCCTTCCTCTGAAGTGAAGAGAATGTGACTTGCCCAAGGTCATCCAGTGGATTTCCATGGCTAAGCAGGGATGTGAAGCCTTGTCTTCAGAGTTGTAGACCAGCACTCAAACTGAAACACAATGCTGTGTATAGATTTTAACTTTGCCTTGATAATATTGAGAGTTAAGATTTCCAAATACTGAAATCTACCATAATCAACACTTGGTAAACCAAGAGAATATGATTAAGGAGGTGGCTGCTAAGAACAAACCAAGGTAACAAAGATGTTTATTGCAGTTGAATAGGATTTTGAGGACAGAGGTGTCTACAAACTTGTGGATTGTGAGTTTTTCTGGAATTTTCATAGCCCCTGTACAAACTGTTCACACTACAGTGCAGATGTCCATCACACCACTGGCAGTCTGCTGAGCAAGTCATGAAACTCCTACAACACCCCCTTGTCAGTACTACATGTGTGTGTGCGTGTTCGTGTGTGTGCAGTGTGTTTATGTGACTTCAAATTGCTTGTCAACTTATGGTAACTGCCATGAATTTCATAGGGTTTTCTTAGGCAAGGAATTTTGCCAATTCCTTCTTCTGAAATACAGCCTACAACATCTGGTATTCATTGGTGGTCTCCCATCCAATTACTAATCAGGGCTGACCCATGAGTTTAATTATGCAATTGCCAAACATGCAAGAATACAACTCAGACATCCTGGAAGCATTGTCAAAACAACTGAATGAAGCATGTGCATTTACATCAGAATATTAGCTGAGACCTCATGGAATAAGAAACAAAAATCATTGAAAACATATTCATTATTGCAATATGAATAATGTATCGTAGGGTGGGGGCTAACTACTCACATCCAAGGCTGGAGTAGACAGAAGAACATGAGTTGATTGAGCCACATCAGCTGCATGGAGACTGTTGTGGTAGGCGACGTCGGAATGGTAGTGGTCTTCTAAAGTCATCATGTAAGCTATGAAGGTGTCTGATGAGATCTTGAATGTCTTCAGTAGATCTCTTTCCTGTTAAAGGTAATTTAAAAGTTTAATTATGGAGAGAAGAGTAGGATGGGGTTTATAGTCAAGAATGTAACCATCTATAATAGTGCATAATAATAAAATGATCAGAATATCAATATAATTACAAACCTGAAAAATGGCATACATAATGCAGGTGAGAGGTCTACTGTGGGAATATCTTGCAACATTAAATATGTTCAGGCCCCATTTATTCAGATCCTCCAGCTCCTACAGGAAAAAAAACACCATCCAAAATAACAAATTAATAAATGCACGTCACCGTAAATAAAGTGAGTATAAATGCCTCTTATGACTATATTTATGAACATAAGCAACATTTTAAAACTATTTTTGTAAATGTTAGTTCAATGACTGTACACAAGATAGTTACCACTTTTTTAAAAAAAAGCACGTAAAAAGAACCATGGAAAACCTATTGTTCCCTCTAATTCTAGGGTTCAATATTAAATGCCAGTGCTTATGTTACCAGCATGACACTATCCATGAACAAGAGGCAGGAATCAGCAAATATCTCTAGGGGATCTCTGGAAGAAAAAAAATCAGGAGAGGGGGTACCAAAACCAATCCAATCATGACTGACTCTGCTCAATGCCCACAAAATGGTGACTTTTTGTTAGGGGAAAAACGAGAAAAAAAAACAGTGAGATGAAGTATTGTAAAGGAGGACATAGGAAGGACGAAGAGGAACATCTCACAGTGTAAGATTTTGCTGCAGACTTGATGTATATGAAGTAATTAATGAGGAGAGAGCACAAGAAAATAGACAAGAAAGAACAAGAAAATTATTTGACATATGTTAGGTTGAAAAATGAGTCCGTGTAGTGGAGAGGTTTGAATGTTAGACTATGATTCTGGAGACCAGGGTTCAAACCCCTGCTCAGCCATGGAAACCCCCTGGGTGATATTGCACAAGATACACTCATTCAGCCTCAGAGCAAGGCAAACGCAAACCCACTTTGAACAAATCTTCCAAGAAAACCTTAGGTCTTAGGTTTTCCATAAATTGGAAAAGTCCTGAAATCACACACTACCACCACCACCACCAAAGTTGATAAAAGAGAAAGCAAATGAAGAGTGATCTTGCCAACTACTGCAAAGCCCAGAAAAGATATTAAGAGTTGTTACATAAATATCTAAAGATGGTTTAATTATTTTCTAAAAATGATTACAAGATTGATTATGTCCACATCCTATATTTCTAACATATCAAACAGTTATTGCTTTACCTATAGGAAACCTGGCAGCTGTAGTTCAGAGGAAGCAGGCTAAAGAATTTCAACAGAGAATAATCAGCCTCTTACTAAAGATTTCCTGGGGAGAAACTGGGCAAATACTAATGCAGACTGAGAGTTACAGTCCTGCATGTGGGCTGATAATGTAGTGGATTACTGTAATTGTTCCCAATCCATGGTACATGAACCGCTGATGGGACACTGAAGCAGACCAGTTAGCACAGAGGTGTTTTAATTACAGCAATAATCTTTATACCCAATTCTACTACTGCAATATATATTTTTATCATTTTTCTTTTACTTAATTATCACAGCAGTTAAGATTTTACAATATTAATAAATATTTTTACAGCTAATGGAATAATTTTTTGTTTATATTAATATTACTGCAATTTTTCAGTCCTCAAAACTAATCATAAATAAGGCATTTAATAATGGAATGCCTTATAAACATATAAAGGTTCTTAGAAAAAGTAGATATGAAAGCTGAGGACTGCTGCTTCAATGCACTAGATATATAATTCCTTCTTCAGTTACAGGTTACCCTTATCTTTGATAACAGCTAGACATAAGGGATCTATATCAGTAAATACTTATATCATTAATTTCTAATACTCCAGGATTAGGGATATTCTTATTAAGAAGCTTCACCTTAATACGGAGCAATTCTTGATAATATCTCCTAAAACTACAGTCTTATCTTTAAATAAGAGAGCAGGGCAAAAATGTTCTCCTCACTCCAGGAGGGAAAATCCTCCACTTGCATCTCTCATAAGAATACCACTATAAGTACAATGAATCATTAACCTTTGCCAGATGGTCTTCTTTCTCCGTTTTCACACCAAATCTTGAAATACTAGTATTATTCAAGCTTGAACTGTGCATTAGCTTTTTCACACCACTGATCTGTGTCATAAGTTGCTGCTTTTTCTTTTTCTCTCTATCCTTCTGCGTGGGTGAAGGAATCTCCACATCATTCTGCTTGTCTGTGTGGATAAAAGGCAGAAATGGAGTTATAACATTTAGTAAACATTGGATCTGAATTTTCCATTCTGTAAATCAGGGGCAGCAAATCTCTTGTGTTCCAGGTGTTAGACTTCAACTTCAGTTCTCATCACTGGCTATATTGTTTAGGAAGTTATGGCACTTCTTCTGTGAATGGAAGGACTCACCATTCCTCTGAAAAGGACTGCTATCCAGTGTATCCTTTCCCTGACCTGGTTTGGACCTTGGTAGACCATACCCCCCCCCGATGCCTCAACCCCTTTCCTTCCTACATTTTGATATTTGTGTTTTTTCCACTTTTGCAGGGGTCCTGAGCCCCTAACCCTAGTGAATGTGCAGGGTGAACTGTATTTTAATTCAAGATAAAAATAAATATTGTCACAACTGAAACAATTATTCGTAAGAGTTAAGAATCAAAAGTAGACTGTGCAGTAGATTACTTCAATGAATTTTGGAAAAAAAGTTTTTACCTGGAGGGTCCTAGGGGCTATAAAAACAGCCCTGAGGGCTGCATGCACCTCACTGGCTGCACTTTGCCCATCCCAGTTTCAGTCTAAAATGTCCATGATACTCTGCTGTAAATAATACCTCTATCTGATCAAACATCATATCTCATGAATTTGTTTATATATAGTGGCCATTTTGCAAAGCCTAACCTGCCAGTGTGGTACAGTAGGAAGACTGTCACACTATAACCCAGGAGATTCAACTTGGCCATGAAACTTATTGGAAGACTCAACCTAACACATCTCACAGGTTCTCATTAAGATACAATGGTGAAGATGAAATCCATCTACTCTCTTTTATAATGATTTACAGTAGGTTCCCCTATATCAATATGACTGGTATCCACAGTTTCAGTTATCCACACTCAAATGCAGTCTGAAAATATTTTGTTCCCATCGATCTTTGGACCACAGGTTGTTGCTAATGTTTATGTTTTTTTCAATTGTGCACTCACTTTGGAACCACAAATAATGACCACAAAGACTTCTTTTTCTTAGATTCTAAACTTGATCCAAGTTTCAGGGCCTTCTCTCCAAGCTGCATATTTGTCTCAATATCTATATTGTTCATCTCATTGAAAAAAATAATGTTTTGTTATCCACATTCTTTGATATTTAAGGTAAATCCGGGAATATATCCCTCACTGATACGGGGGACCTACTGTATCTCCAATAGACATTGAGGGTGCCATCCTCTCTATGCATATTTGGGATTGAACCTTACTGAATTTATTGGAATACACTTCTGAATTCTCACACAAATCCACTCTCTCTCACTCATCAGAAAAAGGCTACCTCTGGACAGCAAGAAAACAGTTGGGACCAATTCTGATAAGCCACATTTGTATATTTTGGATAACTGTGGTCAGCCCAGAGTTTGAGGGATGAATGGACTAAGACTATGTTGTTGCATGTGAATGAACAGACAGTTGCATCTTCTCAAGGAGGCACTGCAATTACCAACAGACTACATTCTCTGCTGATAACTGCAAAACCAGCACTATAGCAGAAGGTGTTTGAAATGGATGTAAGCATTTTGTTTCTGGGGGATGGGTCACTGGTTTCCAGAAGAGTATGATGGTTCAAAAGCTTCTTCACTATTATATGCTCTTCAAGTAACACAAGAAAACCAGTCAAAATGCCAACGAAAAAAGGAACGGCAGTATTCAAATCAGATATGAACTAAGTAGGTCTAGCAGTGGAAATCAGATGAATGGGTAGTGGTGACTGTAACTTTCAACCTCATAACAAGCTAAAATGAATGACCCTAAGCTCCTCCCTATGGTTTTTTCAACTACATAAAGCATGGATGGTTGCTAAGGAACAGCCTGCAAGATCAGATTTCCTGCCCTCCCCACCAATCCTATGTTCCTGTAAGTGTGTTGCTTATTACATTTTTTTTGTGCAAAAGTGTTGCTTTTTTTTAAAAAAAACCCTCACAATAATTAAAAAAAACTCCTATGTATTTCTGTGTTTTAACTATTGCCTAGGTCTTGAGCCATTTCATTCTCCCATATGTGTAGGCATGATAACAGTTAACTCCTATGATGGAATCTAATCCTAAAGAATTTGGTTGTGCTGGTTTTATGGCAACCTATAATCATGGTTTTATGTCAGCCTATGTGGTTCTGAATCAGGGTTTTCCTCTTTCCCTTTAATGACCACAGTTCCTTTCATGACACTGGAGACTGTTTACTCAAGTGCAATGACTTTTTTGAAGTGGGTTGTTGGATGAGAGGGAAGGCTGGGATTAGAAAGCGGAGATTGCTACGCCTAACCTACAGTTACTGGCCATTATTTCTAAAATCTTACTTACACAGAAGGAGAGCAGTTCACTTTTCTCTTACCTAGGAAGGTGTTTGAAATATACTCAGAAACTTGATTCCCTGATCGGCTCATTTCAGAAAGATGTGTCAGTTCCCGGTTCAGCATTCTCTTGAACTGTTGGTAATGAGAAAATTAAAAATAAAAATATAAATTAGACAGTATTTCTTTGTGAGTGGTGTATGCATAATGTATCAGACTGGGTAGAATAAATAACCTTCATTAAATTATACTTTCAGGGATAAATGATAGACATATAAGAGATATTTTCTAGACTACTAGGTGGAATTTAGGGTTACAGTGCTGTTGGCTTAAGGCAAGGAAAAAAGTCATTTTAGATATATTTTAATTCTCTTGAATATTTAGATACTACAGCAGCTTTTGCTTTCATGTCTTATAAATCTTCTGTAAACTGCTATCAGATAATATCTAAGAGGCATTCCCTCACATATACTACAAAGGAAAAATGTATATCAATTTCTGTCAGAGGGAAAATGTAAAGTTTGCGCAATTTGTTTAGATTATCATGTTACACAAAACAAAAACAGACTTTCTATTATGAACACAAAATTATGCTCTTAGTCATTCTACTAGTATGTTAGCGTTATCCTGCACCCTGAAGTACTCTGAGACAGGTATTTATATGTTTATGACAATGCAATGATATAAATATAGTTATATATACTTAATTCTATATACGTAGAACACAATCGGATCTTGCTATTTCCTTTTTATATTTTTAAACCCACCTTGATGTATCCCCATGATACTGATAATAAATAGTTTGCTTCAGGCATTCTGGAAGACTCTGCACACCAATAACAAATAAATAAAAATCCCGTACGAAGAATCCGCAGAGCAGAGAGAGGAATCCCCAAGAACAAGGATATCCCAGTTTCTTAGGAAGTGAAAAATCACTATTTGTAAAAGTCTGAAATTCCAGTAATCATGGCTAATTGCCACTCCATAAAAAGAGCAAAGTGTTTGTATTCCAGTTTTGCAAGATGACTAGAAAGACTTTTTTCATTGGCAAAATGCAAAGAATGAAGGACAGGACTGCACGAAGGAGCCAGTGCTAATCCAAATGTTTCCAGAAAGCTGCCTTGAAGCACTTATGAATTATGAATAGTCCAGGTCACTTAGTTGGCTGAAGGGGGTGTCCCAGTCCAGATTAATATTCCTTTGCTGAATGCAGTGAAGAAGAAATGACGACTGCTTTTGTAGGTACTGCTGGCTTTAGCAACACAGCCATCTTTTCAAAAGGAAGATTAAAATGGAGGAAACCCTTTGCATATGTTTAAAAAGGTTCTCTTCCTCCCTCAAATCAGTGCATTGCCATTCTGGGAAACCCCCCCCCTTTACTCATTTGGATCTTTAAAGCTAACTTTAGCATGTAGAAGTTAAAAAAAATTAACAGCACAGTTTTCTCTTTCACCATTAAAATCTTATTTTGAATTTCTTTCTTGATCAAAACTCCAAAATATAATCTAATGGTATTCTAGCATATGATAAAACAAAAGTTTACTTTAAAATGTTCAAATAAACAATAGTTTGCTGTTCTGTAATACACAGAGAACATGGAAAGCTCTATTTTATCAGCAGAGTAAACTCCAACATTACATCCATCTGCTGTTCCCTAAAATTAATAGTTACTTAGGATCTCTGCTTTTATACAAAATGCTGGATACATATCCGGCTTCCAGGAACCAGCTCATTCAATGCCATGTCTCCTCCTATGCTGACATAAGGAATCCAAGCAAAGATCCCTGTATACAGTTAAATGAAATGAATCAGGAATAAACAATCACTGCCAATGAATCATATTCACATCGTTTTCTTTCTGCCTTCCCCTGCTCCAGGAATTAGACAACTCCTAAAAATAAATGTGGATTTATATTTCCCCCCCGAATAGAATAGAACAGAGGTTTTTTTTTTCTAAAATGGCTAATATTGTTTTATAAAACTGCACTTCCCCCCAGTTCCCATCTCTCCCCCAAGAGTTCATATACAGCTGCTCAAAAGAATATCATGGAACCATGGCAACGGCACCGTATGACAATCAGCCTCCTTTACTGTAAAGCTTCCCTTCTGACTACTGTCATGTCACGCAGCCGTAAAGGCCCTGCCACAGGAATTCCAAAAGCACTTTCGCCCATGCAAGCATATTTTAGAGATCTAAAGAGGGAAACATAAAATAGGCTTGATCATGCAGGATCAAAAGACAGCTCTTTATCGGCTCAGACTTGCACGACACAACATTGTTCAACAAAATGCATTATTTCCAATTCTAAGGAAGCTAACGAGCCCCCACCCCAAAAGACATCATCATCTATATCATGATAGAATGCATACAAACGATAAAGTTTAAGCTATTACCTGGTACTATATTAAGATTTTTTTTATTTCTTGGCTCCCAAGGAAACACACACACACACACACACACACACATAAATGTATAGCTGTAAAGAAATGAACTTTAATGTCCAGAGAGAGAAAGAGAATATATACAGAAAAATGTGTGTGTATATGTACGAACGTAAAACACATACGAATATATATAAGGACATATAAGTTCATTAAGTTCATTCTCTCTCTCTCTCTCTCTCTTTAACAACACGACACCCCCCACCCACTATGCAGGATGTGTTATTCTCATAACTGAACATACTTCATTGCTGAAACACATGTTTGAAAGTGCACTGGCTGTACACATATGCCAGGTCAGGATGACCTCAGACATGATCAGGTCATAAGTTCAGAGAGGATTTAGGTGGGAAAGCCTGATACGAATGGACTTGGGACAATCTTTTCTAAAAGCTGTAAGTTGCAAGCACACCCTAAAACAATAGCAGGTGAACCTCTCCCAACTGAAGCAGTCAGGACATTATTATGAGCGTATCCCACCAAGATCTTTCCCATTTACCTTATCTGACCAAAACATTATGAGATTGTCAGGACTCATTTTCTGTACCAAAAAATCACGATGTTGTTTTAGCACATTCACACTTGCACAAATATAGTGCTATATTTCACTTAAACTGCAAGAGGAACATCCTGTGGAATCCTGGGATTTGTAGTCTGGTTGAGCACTAGAACTTTCTGGCTGAGAATTTGAAATTGTTGATTTGAAATTCTGAGATTTGCAGTTTAGGGAAGGGTATTTAATCTCAGAATTTCATAGGATGGAACAATTAAAGTGAAGTAATAGCACTATACCAGTGTAGTGTTAACGGGTCCCAGGATTGAGCAACTGTCCCCGGTTGGGAGCAAGGGCTACTTTTATTCCTTTTCCCCTCTGATCGGCTGGATGCAAAGCGTAAGTGATGTGCCATTAACAGTTTTGATTTCAGCCTAGAAGTGCCCTGGAGGACATTGGCGTTGTTGGAATAATGGGGAATATTAGTGGTGTTTTAGGCATTTTGGAGGCTGAAGAGTCATAATTTTTTGACCAAATTTGTTCTAAAAAACTGGTAGGACAAGGGCTCTGAGGCTTGAGGACTAAAAAATAAGACTCAGAGCCCCCCTGACTTGCCTATCCTGTACTACCACCTCTGCTTTAAAATAAAGGTATCAGAGGATGACTAGCAAGATACACATCTTCCAATATTTCACAGATGAAAAACCAAGACATGGGTGCCAAAGTAACACCAGAGTGTGGTTAAGATAGCAAAAGTCATGAATGAAGATAAAAACACAAGTTAGAAGAAGCTGCAGCAGTTTCCTTTTTCCTAAGCCTACAGAAAAGGGAAAGTTTCTGCCATCTCTTCTCCCCTTTCCCACTCCAAATTAACTGAGCACAAACTACTCTTGCATGTTGAACTCTGCAGTCATTGAAATAAGTTGAGGACAAAGGGGGAAAGTGGGAGGTGGAGAGAGAACTGGGAAAGCAGCTGAATAAATGGGGATAGTAGATGATTAGTTGAGACTGTCCCTGCTGAAGTGGGGCAACTGGAGCAAGTGAAGATGCCTATAGATGGTCCTTGGTTGATTGTTTTGAAATTGCCTGCTCAATTTCCTACAGCTGTTATGTTTTGGAATAAGAATGTTCTTCCCAAATAAGGACTTTTGATGATCCTTATATCTTTATTGCTTCTCCTCATTGTTGACTCTAGGACCCATTCATTCTCCTAACAATGGTTTGGAGCAGAGCTGTTTAGGCAAAGGAAACAATTTGCCTTCTTTTCAGCCAATGAATCATATTTTGTTTTTCACTGAATGTATACAACAGGATAGAGGTATGTTTAGCTATTTAGACGTGGCTTGTGCCATGGCATACACACAGCACAACTGTTTGCTTTCACCACAACCAAGGAAGTAGCCTGGACAAAAACTCAAATCTTTCCCCATTGCCTTGTACTCATATTAACCACTCATATAGCCCTGTCTAGGATAAAGAAGGAATAATGAATGTTCTTTTGTTAAACCAGGGTGAGCAGTTCCATGTGGCTCCAGTTTTCTGTCGCTGGGGCCCTCTGGGACATCAAGAAATGCCAAAAATCAAACAAAACTGTAGGTGGCTGGAAGTCCACTGAACGTTTGGATGAAAAAATGGGGGGGGCAGCTGCAGCCAATATAAAGGGTGAGTATTGGTCCTGGAAGCTTTTTCACCAGAAAAAAGGGGCAGTCTAGAGAGTCTGGAGAAGCTGATGACCACAAAAAGAGCCTGGGGCTCTATGAACACTCAGGTCTGCACTTTTCTGGCCCATATGCTGAATGCTGATGTTTAAGGAATATGGATGGGTAGATTATGCTTATAATAAGTAGGGATACTTTTGTTAGTGTTGTACTGAGGAATACCACGCAAGAGACACTATAAATTGATTGGCCAGCTAAATTTATATGTAAATGGGCATATAGCTAGCCTAGAAAAGCCAGTCTTACAAAAGATTACACTGCAATGGAAACTGACAATATCACTACTAGTTATAAAAGATGTGGACTTTTGCTTTTTTTCAAACAAATGGAAGTATTACTAATCAAAACAAAAAGAAATTTGAGATATTCCAGATTTGAAGTGGCTGCTATGATTTTAAAATACCACGTAGTCCTGCTACATCAAATTAAAGGATTTGCTCAGTAATTATTAAGTACTTTGCCAAATGAAATGAAATAACTATTTTATACTTATGACATCAAGGGATACATTGTTGAGCAGGCTAAACTTTTTGGTTCTCTGTGCTACTGCTTATTTGAATTTCTTTCATACTAAAAGGAAATGTAAAAATCTGCTCCCAGAAAATCAGTGGCATACTGGGGGAGAAGGAGGCAGGGTGCCCCAGGTGAAATGTTTTTGGGGGCAGCACCAGTGCACCCTCCACATGCTGGCAGATGTCCAGCAACTAGATGGGCACTGGTGGGGTATGCCACCCCAAGAAAGGGGGCTGTCCTTTCCCCCTCTCTCTCCCTCCCAATCTGGAGTTAAACCTGTTTCCAGCCAAAGGAGCAGCGCCGACACCAGCAGACCTCTGGGTTGGGCAGAGAAGGAGGGAGGAAGAAAAGGAGGGGAGGAGAGGCCCCAAACAGGTGAGGAGAGGCGCTTGCATTTCCCCCACCCCACCTCTGAGACTGGGGATAAGCCCAGCCGAGCCAACCCTCTGAGGAGGAACGGAGGGGGAGAGAGAGAGAGAGAGAGGGCGAGACAGAGAGAGAGGGCACTCACCACTGCAGGAATGCTGGCGTGTCTCTGAGCACGTGCAGAACACTCCCTCTGAGTGCAAACACCCAGAGCCCAATCACCCAATGCCAATCAAGCAGTTTTTATTTGGTATTTTGGATAGGTCCTCCCTCCCCTAAGAGGGGCGACAAACTCAGCAACCACCCCTGGGCAGAAAACTAAGGGACCACCTTCAGGTGGCAAACTCAGGGACCGTCCCTGGGCAGCAAAAGCTCTAGCTACACCACTGTAGAAAATATAAAGAACTTTAAGCTACCCTGGCCTCTTACTCTACTCTTCTCAGTTACAGCCTGAATCCTGCTGTTTAGTCCCCAACTGGCATGATTTAACAGGGACAGTCCCACTGAATTCTTTGTCATCCAACTTTTCCACTGCTTTTAAATGTCCCAGTTTTCTCTCCTCCTCCCACTCTGTTCTCAACTTACTTCAGTTCCTGCAAACTCGGAGCCTTTCTCCTCTACACTGTTCTAGTGCTGTAAGTCCACTTTCAACCTCCTATGGAATCCTGGGGCTTGCAGTTTAGAGAGGGGCATTTAGATTTCTTAGCCAAAGAGCTCTTTGGCCTCAGTAAACTGGAAACCCTAGAATTCCATAGGATGTTGAAAGTAGAATAATATCACTAGAACAGTGTAGTGTGGAAAGACCCTCAGCGCAAAGTGCAAAATAAGTTAAGAGGGAGAGGAGCAGAGGGAATGGAATCTTGCCCTTTCCAGTGGGCTCAGACAAAAACAAACTGCTGCAACTTCTCCTAACATGTATTCTTCATCAATAATGTTTACCATCTTGACCATGCTATGATATTGCTTGGTCACACATATCCTGGTTTTCATCTGTGAAATGCTGGAGAGTATGCACTAGAGTAAATCCACTGAATCAGTTCTCCAGTGGTAAGTCAACATGTTGATAAATCCTATTAATTCAGTGTTCTCCTCTGGTTAGAACTCATAGCAGGATTCGGGTCCCTGTTTCCTCAAACTTCAAGAAGAACATCAAATGACAGTAACATCAACCATAACTCCCATATAGTAGGGTTATGATCAGAGACTATTACTTTTTTTTTTTTTTTGGACTGCAACCCCAGAATCCATCAGCCAGCATGAACACATAAAAGGAGCTGAGTTTTAGATAAACCTGAAACTAAAATGTAAAATCCTGGAAGACAAAAAGTTTAGCCCTAGCATTTATATATGAACAACAAGGTTTTGTCTCTGAGATGAAATATAAGCCGCAATGTGTCTATATAAACAAACTTTCTTTCCTCCAGCAAACCAATGACTAAATGTGTAGCAGACTATTACTCCAGTCAGACTGTGAAAAGGAGCCTTTAAAAATTGACTGCCAGCATTTTCTACTTCAAAGTGGAGGCTGTGAGAGCACCATCACATGGACAAGGGTTGCTTCGGGTGTGCGTCACACTCCTCCTGGCTCATGGTGGGTTTACTTAGGAATATGTCACAAGATATGGGCAAAGGAAGGTGTGAATGATGTCTAGCGTTAAGGTTAAGAATCCCAACTGTGTGGGCACTCAGGGGAATCATTCTCAGCTCATGAATCTCATTTTGGACTCACATCAATGAACTGGTGTAACATCTATATCTGTATCTGTATCTATCTCTGTATATAAAAGAATACCAGAATTTTAATTCTGAGAGGTGAACCAAATAATTTTGCCAAACAATTTTGTTTTGATCACATAAGTATACTTCCGCAATATATGTAAAGAGACTGAAGTTAGGTTTCAATAGGGCAAAAATGACTTTTCTTCACTTTGTCTAAAATCTGTCTGAGCAAAATTGAATCAGGCCTTGAGTTGTAGTGAATAAGTGCCTTCAGCTATGGTTTGAAAGCCCAGCTATCAATAAGTTAAAACGGACCTCAAGATTTCCATGACATCAGGAGATTAGTTACCCATCAGAAAATAGCTGCCGAAGGGCTATCTCAATTCCCTTCCCTCACTTTCTTGAAGATGTATGTGCTTGATTAAAGTGACAATCCAATGAACATTAACAGTATAACTGAGGGGAAAAAATAGGCATGCCCTAGTTTCATTGAACTTAGTAGAAAAATGACCTAACTGAGCTCAAGTTCCACTAAGATATCCCTTAATTTTCTGAGGACAGCGCAGCTTGTGCCATTCAGCAGTATTTCTGGACTTAAAGAGGAGGAAAATCCTGGGAAGGATGCATTAATGCCTGGTTTAATAAAATGCAGTTCAATGAATTTTGAAGCACCTGTTGTACGTAAAAATTTTCTCATTTGGATCCAGTACTTTAAATGTGGCTTTATTCATAGCCAGTAAATTGAACACACAACTGACATTGTAACAGTGTGCAAATTTCTGAAGCATTGGTTCATCTCAAATGGTCATCTCAAATGGTCCACAGAAAGGCAGTCATGCCAGCAGCATGGAAACATATTGCAGTTTCCACATAAATCAGTTAATGGTATGATGTGTAATTCTCTGTAAGTATTATTTACACTGAATTAGTAACAGTAAAAAGAAAAACAAATGCAGTGCATATAAACAACTAAACATGACAGATACTTTGGACTGTGTACTTTTCCTGAGCAAAACAACTTGTATATTTCAAGGAATGTTAACATTTAATTATTATGAAAAATATTTCTGTACTCACACAGAATTAGATTAAACTGCATTTAATCAAGGTAGTGCAATAATGTCAAGATATTGCATACACACAGTTATTTACAAGGTGCAAAAAAAATTATGTAAAAGCAATTACAATCTAATTAATGTGGCCTGATATTGAATCATTCTTCAGCTCACAGTTTTGCTTATCGTAACAACTGCTAAGTATGATGGTGCCTCTGTTGTTGCTGTTATTTTTAACACATCCTACCGATACTCCTGACTATTGAATCAATGGGCTTTACATAAGTGTAGACTCGCCATGCCACAGTTACTTCAATAGGTCTACTCTGGCTGGGAGTACGAAGCAAAGTCGGGCCATATTGATTATAAATATTTCAAGTGCATGTTCAGATTTGCATTACAGCCAGTTATATTTTCGTTCCTTATTTCTGCAGGATTTTTTTAAAAATAATGTTTTATATTTACAGAGCCATCTCTTCCTCTTCACTCACTGGACAAATAGTAATTTAACTGGCAACAGGTGAATACAGCAAGCCAAAATAAACGACAGAAAGCCAATTGCGCAGCATATCCCTAAAAAAGAGAATGTTCTGTGAAGCATAGTGCTCCTTCTGTGTTTTTGCACAACTGACAGAAGGAAAGAGTTGGTTCAGATGGATGTTTAGATAAAATGTGCAGACACTTCTTCACCTACAGCCCTGCCAATGCACAAAGGAACTCTGGCCATTTCTGCACTAGAGTGTTATAGTGCTATTATTCCACTTTCAACATCCTATGGAATTTTGGGGCTTGCAGTTTAGGGAGGGGCCTCAAATTGCAAGCCCCAGGATTCCATAGGATGTTGAAAGTGGAATGATAGCACTATAACACTCTAGTGCAGAAATGGCCTCTGTCTTCTCCTGCAAGGTTAAACAAGCAATTGTTGCCTGAGACACTTCTCCTTCTCTCTCAGCATCTTGCTGTGCTTATGTATATTAGCTTGTCCCTCATGTAAACCCAGCCTCCAGACAATTTAGGCTTCTTCTATAAGATATTGCCAATGGACTCAACGCTCTCAAGGAAAAAACAATGTTGCCATAGCAAATGTGGAATTTATACAGGAATTTACACAGGAGAAAGAAAAAAAGATAAGATATCACAGCTGCTGACCTCTAGATGCTGCAACTCTGTGTCAGAAGACTTCTAAATGACATATTTCCCAGACAGCAATGAAAGCGTATCTGTAGTGTCAGAAATGCTTAGGCAGGTCAAAATAAAAGGTATGATCCTTCCCAAGAGTTTAATGAAACATTTCATAAATTTATAACAGCATAAAATCAAAGTAAAGATTTTAATACCCGTAAGTCCTTTGCTTTGACGTTTACAAAGGAAGTGGTCACTCATTTAACATTCCTTAGACTTTCAGAGGAGTACCTTCTTTTAATAATAATGTATCATTAAGTAATTGGGTCATTTCCTCAGAAGAGGGAACTAGGTGTACAAATGTCAAATACACAAAACTGGAGAAGCTGTAGTCCATGGAAGTGGGATATACTATGACAGTACAGATCTTCAGCTGTAAAAATCTTGTTTGTTGGATGATTTCCAGATTTTTATTAGCAGTTCATGAATATAACCAACCTCTGTCTGGGCTTCAGTTCACGTAAATTAGTGGAATTTATTAAAATAGAAGAATGGTCCTATCTTTCAAAACAGAAGCAAGTCAAACACATGCCTTTTTTCTGTTTCAGTTAGTAAACAGTAGTCAAGCAGATCTTTCTGTCTTTTTTAAAATCAGGGCTGGGCAATTTTGTCATGTCCAGGGGCCAGTTTCTTCCCCTAGTGCTCTCTGAAGTTTTCACAGGATGTCAAAAATACAAAAATACAAAGGAGGAAGAGAAGGAGGAAGAGGAGGAGGAAGAGGAGAACCGCCGCCCCCCAGAAGCGACTAGAAGTCCATTTCTGTTTTTAAAAAAGAGGAGGAAGAGGAGGGGGAAGAAGAAGAAGAGGAAGAAGAAGGCGATGACAACATCAAACTGGGGTGGGATAATTTTTTAAAAGGTGTATGGCCAGTTCTGGGGGCTTCACTGCTTTTTGCCACAAAAAGTGGCAGTCCAGGGGAACGAGGGCTATGGAGCTCTTGAAACTAGCCTCTAGGAACTGTATGTGGCTCTACTTTTCTCACCCTGTTTTAAATAAAAGGTTGTTCAGAGAAGTCAGCATCCCTGGAATAAGAGTTATAACCCATAGAGCCTCTGTCCCCCCGCCACCAGTCCATAGACCTCTGCACTATAAAGAGTTTGTGCTAAGATCTCCCCCTCAAACATTTTTAATGTTGCTGACACCAAATGATTTCCCTTCATTGAAAAAAAAAGGAGACAAGTTTTTACAAGTCTAAAAGCATCTAGTTGGTAAGTGAATCATTATGATACTAAGAATTAAAAAAAACAAAACAAGCAGGATATAGAACTTTATTTAGAAGTATAGTTCATTAAACCTGACTGAATGCAGACTGAAATAAGTAAGTCTTTAACATTTTCCTGAAGGTCAGAAAGTGAAGTGGGGGCCACAGAGCTAGTGTCACCATAATCATAAACACTTATAAACTAGCTAGAAAGCCTCCTGCCAGTTTATGGATATTAGCTTGCTGAGTTTCTCCTAATTTGTAAGTAAATTCTGTAAGATTTAGATGGGATAAATGATACTAGGGATGGGAAATAAATTAATATTGACATAACATTTTAAAATGCATTTATCTGATTTGATGTTTACAAGAGTGATAACTATAACATCCACATATCTTTCAGTTTCCCATCAAGCATATTTTTTCAATTTTTTAGTATTATATGCAAGTAAGCATGCATGACTGATAACACATATATTGAAAAATGCACACAAAGCCACTTAATGGGCAAAATATGTAACGTATGTATACATTAAGGAAAAAAATGTAAAAGGTGTACATTAGCAAAAGGGCATGCTCAAATATGTGCAAATTTCCATATGGGAGGTGAATGATGGAAGATAATCTTGCAACTCAGTAGAGAACTTGGTTCAGATAAGAAAGCAGTAGAATTCTGAAAAGTGGAGTAAAATCAAAACTGATGATTTTGACATCGCTAACTAATGCCAGAATTTGAATTAGGTGCAAACTGTTGGGAGATAAAGCAAGAAGTTTGATGCATCTCATTTCATCAGCCTTTAGGTATGAGTCAAATAAAATTAAGGAGTTTCACTAGGTCAGTCAACTGTATCTCAAATTACTTCCTCTAAAATCAATGGCTGTTAATGGTGCTTTAACTCTGGCTGGATCATATATTTGATTTCTTCTTACTGTGCAATCATATATTCATTTTATGCAGCTAGGATACACTTTTTATAACCCCAACTTGAAGTGCTTTGTAAAGCTTTAAAGGAACATGTGTTCCAAAATTAAAGATAAAGAAGAACGAAATGCAGAAAAGCAACAACAAAAAGATGTGGGTGAAGGTGGAATGACTAATCTAGTCATGCTACAGTTTACAAAGATTATTTCTTTAAAACGTCCTCACTCATTAATCCACAGCTATGGTCCTTAAAAAAAAAATCAATGAAAAATGGCAGATCATTGGCAGATATATTTATTATTGTCAGCCTTGTAATATGTATGAACTTAGTCATTACAGTAGACGAAGTTCTTGCTGTTTAGTTCATATAACATATAATTAGGCCAGCCATGCAGCACTCCTCTATACAGAATGAGAAGAAACTGCTTCATATAAAATTATTGCAGTTTATACTCCTCTGAATTTTCCTTGTCTAAGAAAACCCTACGAAATTCACGAGGTCATCGTAAGTCAACAGGCAACTTGAAAGCACACACACATGCACACTGGTTGTAATCCTGCTTCAAGACAGTGGTTGGAGTTTCCATCCCTTCCAGTGCTGTACTATGAAATTTCCTCCTCAATCTATGTACCCAGTTCCTGATGAAACTGTAAGGAAGCCTTTCAGCTTCTCTCCACAGTAAAATCCAGGAACATGACTTTGAAGAATAAGAACAGGATTTTTAGATTGATTTTAAATTGAAAAAGAGCTAGATGATAACCAAAGTGATTTCTGCATTTAACAAAGGAGGAGGGCATTTTCACACTCTTAATATGCCAAATTGTAGGTTGAGGAAACTTATATCATGTTGATAGTACTAATGGACAGTTCAGCATAGAGAATTTAGCGGGGGGAGTCTGACAGCTGCCTTGGCAAAATTAATATCCTGTTGGATTTTTTTTTTAAAATGTCCCCTTACATCCTCATAAACTTTAATCTTCTGTCTTTGATTTGGATACAACCTATAATTTGTAGAGATAGATGCAACTTCATCTGAAAGAGCAAAAATGTTTTTCAACCCACTTCACATTATGATAGCACCAGGAATTCTGGTAGTGAATTTGTTTTCAGTAACCAAACAACCCACACAGTGGGAACCTTGTTCTCTGCTAATCTGGTACCTGCATTTAAATGCATGTCCTATTAAACGAGTTTATATGGAAGATCCATGTGAGGAGGACAGACAATAGAAAAGAATAGATGGGAGAGGTTGGCTTTGTCTGATGGCAGGTTTGGGAAATCAGATTCTTGCTAATCCCACTAAATTCTTTATCTGGCAGCATAGTCCAACTTAAACAAAGAACCATTAACTTGTACACAGTTCCAAAGAGGATATCAAGATAACTTTACAAAGAGCGAGAGAATGTATGCCTGTACCTTAAAGAGAAATTTATTTTAGAATCCTGGCTCAAGAACTAAAGCATCAAAAAGGTACATTTCCCTGAATGTCCATTTCCAACATAATGATCCATTTTCTTCCTGAATTCATCATTTTACAGTTGGAATCGAAAAGTGCTCTGCAGGTGGTAGAGGGATTTGTTCAAGCTGAAATGAGACTATATCTTATAGTGCTACAACAAATTTAATATTTTCTGGGATGGAAGGAGCCATAAGAGTGCAAAATAATGACAAAAATAATACAATAATCAAATAATTTTTCCCACAAAAACACTGTGCACATTTTGCAGTCATAGCACTGCCTTAATTGTACACAATTGAACAAATGTTTTGTTTTTCCAAGTTTACATCATAACTTGGTTTTTTTTTCCTGACTGTCTTTAAGCAAAACTGTACTTAAATAGCTACTAGTGAAAAATCTGACCACAAGGGAGGATCAGCTCATGTGAAAGCCTGCAACATTAAAATCTATACAGTAGAGTCTCGATTATCCGACATAAACGGGCGGGCTGATAGTCGGATAGTTGAAAATGTCAGATAATCTGGAGGCCTGTAGCGGCCGCCATGTCTGGGGGCGTGTCTGGGGCGTGTCTGGGCATGTCTGGGGGCGTGGAAATGCCTACAGCCACGCCCCCAAGCATCCGCGACGTCAGATAATCTGGAATGTCAGATGACCGAAGGACAGATTATCGAGACTCTACTGTACATCCAAGAATCATAGCAAGGCTTCATTCACACATGTACAAGGTGGGACAAAATGGGGCTCTTTGATGCTGCTTGTGATATATGAGGAACTGCTTCTTTGTTTATGCATATAAGCATATGTGGTATCAACCTTGTCAACAATAACAAAAACATAACTAAAGATTTATGTCTGCTTACTTCAGTTGCAATGTTCTTCTGTGTTTATAGGCTACTTTCACAATGTTGTTTTATTAACAACGCCTGTGCTGGGCTGCCTGGGCGAGTATTGATTTCAATTAATGGAAGACCACCACTGGTGAGGGACTGAAAGGAACTGTACAGCTTCCAAATTTGGAAAGTAAAGTAAATTTTGGTTCCTCTGCTCTTCCTCCCTAAGTCTAGGATAAGCATCTAGCAGCCTGAGGGTTCCAACTCCATTCTCCATTCTACTGTTGCAACCATGACTTCATCAAGTCATAGCAGATGTCCTCCATCACCCAAGTTGCAGGTTATAGAAAGTGAACAATCCCACACTGAATGAGTTCTTAGACTCTCAGTTTAGGAGAGTTTCCTTTTAATTTAAAAGTAAAACACAAGAAAGTCAATATTCTAGATAGAGTCCACTGGGGCAAACAGCAGTGTTCCAACAGGTTAAGCTAAAACTGAAAAAAGAGCAAGGTATGCAGTCTGGTAAAGTAAACTTCTGGAGTTCATGCATCCAGGAAAAGCCCATAGTTTTTATAAAGGCAGGCCAGCCAACTTCATTAGATCCAGGAGCCAACTTTGACTCTCCCTAACCCATGGCGGATCACACACACACACCCCATCCCCAAAGCAGAGGTGGCCAGGGAAAAGAACCCTTTCACTAAAAAGAAGTCCTTCACCTTCTTTTATTGGCAAGTTAAGGAATTGCTGCTGTGCATAGAGGCTTTCAGAACCACGAGTCTTCTTGTTCTGAACAAAAATGAAAGTTTTCTGGTGGCAGCAGAGTGATGATCCAAGAGAATTCAGGAATGACAAGAACTATCAGTAGCTCTCTGGCTGTAATGTACATCTCAAATGGACCCAAATCACAATTAAATTGCTTGCATTATTCTGAGCTACAACAATTTAACTGTGAAGGAAGTAACACAGATCAGACATTATTTGAAGAAACATCCCCAAATCTTAGTATAGAACAGTACCATAAATTTCCACACTGAGTTTTAATAGTAATTTTAACTAGGTAATTTTCTTTGCAAAAATTCAGGATTTACAGTTACTAATCTGCTCTTGAGTATGTTTACCTTGGAACTTTCATAAAGCTAGTATGAATCTGAAGAAATGTATTGATAATTATGAGACAGTTCTGATGCCTATAAAAAAGATTATAAACTGAGACAGATCAGGATTTCCTGATCCACAGTTATTAGTCCCCACTTTAAACACAAAGGAAACGGAAATAGTTGGTTTTCTAACCGAAGTTAGTCTCTGGGTATTTTGCAATTTATATTAAACAAAGGAAGTTACAGTAAAACGAAATGCAAGGACAGTATGGCACACCTTAAGGGAAACATCACGTACCAAGCGAGCAAGACTTAGAGCTGGCAGACACATAATAGGATACCCCTCCTTTCCCAATATGGACATTGTGCAATGAGGCACATAGACAGCTGGCAGGCATCCAGGAATTACCTCAAGAATTTACATTAGTGCCCCCGTGTTTAGTTTATTTAGTTTCCTAAAAGCATGGCGTGACCCCATGTGTCTTATGTGACTGAAATCCCCTTTTGAAATAGTGCAATGAAAGTTTTGTATACACTAATAGATTTTAGTTTACAGATAACAAAGACAATAAAATCACTAACAAAAGAGAGAAGAGCAACCATTTAGCAAGTGCCTACGTGAGGCCAAGATGCATACCTCTCGGGGTCATTTAAGTGGATCTGAAAACCCCATCCTGTACTGTTTTGCCAGCGCCACTGCTCACTTTACTTCAGTTAAACCAAACATTTCATAAATAAAAGAGAGGATGACATAAATAAAAGGGGAACATTCTCCAGACAATACAAACTGTGACCTAGGCAGAGGCTAAATGGGGTTATTAACTGCTTCAACAACTTGTACAAATTGGGTTGTCCAGCATATCAGAAAACTGGCTGCCCTAGTTGAGTGAGGTATTAATTTTATGCTTGATAAATTTATTACAGAACTTGGAAATTCAATGTTAACTGGTTATGTGCTAAGAAATTACCCCTTCCCTGCAACAAGGCTTATAAAATCAATTTGCCAGGCGACAGGCACTAACTAATACGGAACTTGGGAAAAACTAGTTAAATTTAACTATTAACTATTCACTTCACTATTCATTTTTCCCTTCTCCCAACAAATCTTGACACGAAAATTGGCTTTTGTACTTCAGAACTGAATTATCAAGAAGCAGACCTTTAAACTATATTGAAACTCTTGCCCACCTGCCAAGATTCTTGCCCCACAGTATTATTGAAATGATGATTTTCCATTTTATAATATGAAGATGAATTGAACATGATCTCTATCTTGGGAGTCTTCTCGTTCTATTAGCTAATAGGTCCACAGGGTTCTGTAATTCTGTCTCTAGCAAAGATGAGGAAGTAGTCATATGCCTAATGCCTGCATTAATTTACAAGCCCTCCAGAAAAATAGCACTTCTGAAAGGTGCTTGCAGGCTCTAAGCTTGTTTGTGGATAAAATTCTAAAATTCAAATAAGCAAAACCAAAGCAAAATAGGGATCAGAATATTCATTAACACACAGATATTCAAGAAATATATCATGAAGAATTAGCCAATAGCGACAGTATATATATTAATATCTATTTTACAGCTGAATGTGACTAACAAATTTTGTGTTTCATGGTTATAAAACGATTCATGTCAAAATTACAGTGCAGAAACATATTTCCTTTACATATACACATCTAAATGTTTGGGTTTTGATCTTTTATATAGTTTTACAACTTCAGATTCTTCAACTAGAAAATGCCTGATTTTAAGTGCCTCATGTTCCTGCATAGTTATTTTACTTGCAAAACATTTGCATCTTGTTCACTGGAAGTCTTTTGCAAACTGAATACTTTCACTCATGGTTCATGATCTTTGGGGACCTGTTTTGAATAGAGACACTCAAAATGAGTCCTCCCTTCTTTGTCTACTGTTTTTGCAATGCTGTACTTTCAAAACCACGTCTGTCAGGAAGGAGACAGGAAATTCGAGTCACACTTACAACAGCTGTGCCATGCCCACTATCATTCTCAAATGACGTAGTTTGGGCTTCAGCGGCACAGGGCCAGGAACTTAGCAATAGCAGAGGTCAGGAAGATAGGTCACTGTTTATACAGCTTTTACACTTGGGATCATGCTGAGTCTATTTGCTTTCTTCCTTTTTCTACTGTTTCTCTTTCCGTTCTTCTTTACTAATGGGGAGCTTGAAACATCCTGTTTTCAAAACATCAGACTGTTTTGCTATTACCAAATCTCTATGCAAAAGTCTTTGACAGAAGGAAGGCAGATTATTCATATAATTCACAGATGTGGAAAACCTGACAATAGTTTAATTAATGAACTTCTTTTAAGAGGCTCCTTAAAAGTCTCAGAAAACCTCAATGTATCATTTGCTTTCAGCTGTTAAGTGTAAGCTGCATGACTTACCACCAGTACCAAAATCGTAAAAACTATAATGGTATATCTTTTGTTTTTACAGTGTAGCAGAGGGGAAAATAGTAAACTGACAGAAGCATTGTGATCCTTTAAACAAAGGCTTAGTTTCTATCTTTATTGTCTCTTCCCCTCTTTTTCATACTGAAGCCTTAAAGTCAGATAGAAGGCTCACTAAATGCTGGAACTATGAAACATTTAGTTAATCTTCATTCCCATACTTACTAATCACACACACACACACACACTTTGGGGTCCTCATAAGTTGTAAACAGCTTGAAGGCACACAATAACAACTTTTCACACAGCCAAAGTTAAACACGCACACACACATATGTGTGTGTTTAACTTTGGCTGTGTGAAAAGTTGTTATTGTGTGCCTTCAAGCTGTTTACAATTTATGGGGACCCTAAAGTGAACCTATCACAGGGTTTTCCTGGCAAGATTTGTTCAGAGAAGATTTGCCTTTGCCCTTCTCTGGGGCTGAGAGAATATGACTTTCCCAAGTCCCCCATCTCTGAGTGGGAATTTGAACTCTGGTCTCCAGATTGCTACACCACAAGGCTCTCTCATGAAAAGTTATATATTCCTTTTCCTATTATTTCTTTAAAAACTCTGTGATGTTGGTTCTCAATCTCTAAATTTATGATATGCAAGAGAGCACAAGAAATTAACCTTCCCAGCTAACTTGGACTGGCGAATTCTGTTATTTGGACTGTCCTGACAGGTGTGAGTTAAGACTGCAAATAAAAGAGAGCTAACCCTATGTGGGATATGAAGTAGAACTAGGAAGAAAAGTTGAAAAGTTCATGTGTTACCTGATACCTTTGCAGATGGAGAAGTGTATTTTACTCTCCTTGGCTTGCTCATGAGATAATGCCATACACAGGTATTAATAAGTGCACCTACAGAAAGCCATATAGCAATGGCTATAGCAAAACTGATTGAGAACAGGGTTCCTTCATCAACATTATAGAAAAATTCATTTTCCCCTTCAGACAGACGTGAGCCATGTGTTCCATGGAACAGTGCCTGGGGTCACAACAGAGGTGGTGCCCATAGCCACAAGGAAGTGTACTCTTTGTTAATCATCAGTATTCAGGCCACTAGCCAACTAAGGCGTGACTTTGACACAAAGACTGCACTTTTTAGCTGCAGAAAGGAAGGCTCCTTTGTAAGTGTTCAGAAGTTAGAGGCAATGACATATTTTTTTAAGAAGGAAAACTGCGATTAATTCTTAAACTGAGTAGTATATAGTAAATACGAATCAGTGGGACTTGCTGGGTGAATGTCATGTACAAGAAACTTGTGTCTACTAACCAATCATTCCACATACTATTTTCAACTTCTAGCAATATGCCTACTGGTGAAATAACATTTTATATTGCTAATTGTCACTATGCATACATTTACTCTATACCAACATAGAAAGTTTTTCTTTTATAAGGTACAATACCATAACTAAAGTCAAAGCAAGTGCATATATATTGCATTGTAAGTTCACATAATAGTTTATCATTATTAGCATTGCAATCAATTTAATTTTTGGAAAACTATAATTTTTGAAAGTTCTATGTTCCTACAGAAGTCAGTCTCAGTCAGGATCCTTTTCTAACAATTTATCATTTACTGATTTTATATTTAATCTGATTTTTTTAAAAAAGACTTGGACCTTGAGAGAAAACTTGATTTCAAAATTAATACCGATTTCATTTCACTATTTCTACTTATTTAAGGAACTACTCTAATAAATATTTCAGGAATTATTCTTGGTACATAAATATGCATACTCATCTAATTCCTAAAATTTTAGATCGTCTAGGTACATAAAAGGACTTTATACTTCTCCAACAATACCAAAGGAAAAACAAAAGTTGAAGGCTAATGGGCTTTGCTTAAGGACTATCACTCAGTTGCACCTCTCCAGTTTTGCCTTGACTTGGCTCTGCAGCAGTGTAATAAGAGGAACTAACAGTATTGAACAAAGTGATGAGGGTGACTGAAATGGAACAATTCATCAGTTACATTTTCCCCCCAGTACTCCAGTAGTCTGTCTGCTGGTAGAGATTGTATATGTCAAAATCTCTACACCTTGCCCACTTGCTGCATCTTCTTTAAATTTCTAAGCTTATGTTTCTTTGTTTTTAAAAAAATAACTTTCTCTTACCTTATTTGATGCCATCTCACTAACAGATCTGTAGGTCTGAATGGTTTCAAGTTGGTCTAAACACCAGTCCAATTCCTCTAATGTTTCCATTGCTAACTTTTGATAAGATTCTTCTGCAAACAAACACATAGACATGTAGTTAGGCTTGAGCGATGGCAGGCTTTCCATGGTGGAATCAGTGACACGGCTTGGACCAATACTGCTGTAGGTACTACAGTGCTCTTTCATCATGAGTTCTTCAGGCTCCTCTTCCACTCCCCGGTAGAACAAATCAATGCACGTCTCAGCCTTGAATGACTGTTGTGGTTTTGGGGTGTGTGAGTGTGCTCTCCCCTCCTCCTGCTCAGTGGCTCTTTTTATTCTTGCCAGCTTTGAAGAAGCGATGTCAGTAATACACCAACAAACTTCCTCTAGAGAAGGAGGTGGGAGGAGGGACGCTCTCTGCCAGGCTTGTCTGCCTATAGATGCACTCACAGAACAGGGCAGAAGAGGAAAAGCAGTTCTTCGTAAGCAGAGGGGATTTTCTCTCTCCTCAAGCATTAATCACCTCGGCATTTCTTGTTCAAAGTGATGACATTTCTGTGAGACTTCTAAAGTGTCATCAAGTGAGATTAGGCAATGAAACTGCATCTTTTCCTTTCTTTCTCTTTTTCTTTGAAAAGGAGCTTCAGATAAAAAGCCAGGAAAGAAATGATTGACAGTTAACTCTGTATGCTTCCTAAATTGTGCAAGTTTTGTAATTTTCTTCCCAAAAATGCTCTTTGCATAATGGCAAGGAGTGTGTGTATGTTAAATTAATAATGATTAAACTGATGTTTGATGAAATGACTGTAATGCAGAAGCAAAAAGGAACTATGGAAATGGCAGATTTTTAAATAGCCAAAATGCAAATCCTGCTTCTCTTAATTGAATTAAAAAGTCACAAGGAAATTCTGAACTGGATTTTTGGGTGGAATAAAACATTCCCACAGTTTTTGCTCACTCTCTATTTTCCTTTCTCTGTGCTTTTGCCCGAGGAAGTAGAACTTCATCAAAGCCAAAGACAATAGCTGTTATTGTTTAATTTTTTGAATTTTATAAAAATAAAAATAAAATTTCCTAAAGCTGCACACTTCCTTATAGTTATGAGAGTGAATATATCAGATTGCACTACCCACTGAATATATCCCATTGAGTAAGGATGTATATAACTATGTTACAAATGGTTTTTCCAATTGCGAAGAAACCCAGAAAAATAACCACACATAATAAGCATCTCAGGTTAAGTCATAAATGCCAATTTCATTTAACAAGGTATTGGACCTTTTGACTCAAAGGCCCTTTTTGCACGACACTTTGAATGCAAAATGGCCACAGGAGCAACATGGAATCGCGAGAACAGTTCCACATGATGTCCTCACAATTGCGCAGTACTCCCATAGCGATCCTGCAGCAATTGCGCATTATATCATCTTCTGTTTCCCCCGAAAATGATGCACAATTGCGCATTCCTCCCACGTCCCTCCTGCACTTACCTGGCATACAGAACCTCAGGAAGTGCAATGGCCATGCTTCCTCCCTCAGCACAGCCTGGGAAAGTACCCAGCTGCACTGCGGAAGGAAAGGGCAGAGCTATCGCACTACCTTCCATCCAGCATGGAGCTGGTGTGGAGGGAAGCGCAGGAGACACAATTCTCTCACAGAGGAGGCTTTTTGCGCGATACCCATGCGATGCCAGCGACACCAGGTAAGGTGCAAAAAGGGCCAAAAACTGTGCAACAGCATATACGTTTCCTGGTATAGTAATAGTGGAACTTCAGCACAAAAAGACACATAGGAGAGAAATGAAATTCCATCCAAACCACAGTCCACTACTTCATTTACTGATGGTGAATTGTGGAAGAGCCATGTTGTCAACTTTCGAAGATGGAACAAAATTATTTTGTTTCGGTATGCATGGTTACGAATGCTAGTTATGCTGGCTTGTGCTATTCCCCCATTTTAAATAGGACAAAATGGGTTGTTTTTGCCACTGCCTGCAACTGTGATGTTGGCAATCGACCATTTTTCAGTGGCTTCCTATTAGCTGGCTCCCTTCCTACCTACTGCCATGCCCCTGAAATGAAGCTACATCATACAACTTAATTCCAGAAGTTACAAGTAATGTGTCATAGGTAACAGTGCCATCCACAACATGTAGCCTTTCAGGGTAAAAAAATGGCATACCAAGAGCAGGGGTGGGCAAAGTGCCCTTGGCCCACATGTAGCCCCCAGGACAATTTTTGTGCCTCCCAGAGCCCTCACCCAAGAGGTCAAAATTAAAGTAGGCACATCTCCATCATGCCTACACCTAGAAGTAGATGAAAGGCTCTCTCTCCATCCCAACTACCACTATTTTGGCCTCAGCAGTGAGAAGAAGCAGGCACATCTCCATCATATCTAGGACCAGAAGCAGATGAAAGGTGCTCTCATCCCAACTACCACTGCTCTGGCATCTGAAGTAGAGAAGAAGCAGGTAAAGTTCCATCATGTCCAGGCTCAGAAGCAGATGCAATGTCTGCTGGAATTAATCCACTCCCACACTGCTCTCCTTGTTTCCTTTTGTCTTGATTAGATTGTACGCCTGGGGGCAGGGAACTGTTTTGTTGTTCTGTTACTGATAAAGCACACTGTACACTAATGGCTGTAAATAAATGGTGGTGGTGGTGATGATGATGAAGATGATGCCCCCAAAGGAACTCTAGGGGATGGTATTTTCACCACAATTGGAGCCCTCCTGGGTGCCCACAGATGAAAAACACTTTTTGAATTTTTTTTTTTTTGCCCCCAAATGCTACAATGTCCACTACCGAGAACGGAGTACATTTCCACATCTTGTGCCCAGTGGGCCAATTTAAAGCCAGGAAAGACCTTTTTCATAACATGGTAAGAATGCCCCCTAACCCCCTATAGATGTTTGAAAGCAATTATTTTCAGGAGCAGGTACAGCCCTCCAAAGTCTCCTAGAGGGCTAATGCAGCTCCCTAGCCTTGCACAGTTGCCCATCCCTATTTCTGAGTAATGTAATGGCTTGTAATGTCATTGTTTTTATATTTCTTTTGTATGTTTAATATCATCTGATTGGTATTTTGGCAGATTACAATTTCACAACTGCCCATTACCCCTATGACTCTGGAGACCAGGTTCAATTCCCTGCTGAATCATACAAATCCTCTGGGTGACTCTGGGCATGTCACACACTCTCAGCCCCCAAAATCCCCAAGACAGGTTCACCTTAGGCCTGCCATCAGTTGGAAATTACATGAAGGCACAAAACAACACCACTTTTACTTCTCTGAACAGCTGTTTTCTTCTCTCCTTCCAAGATAAATAGGATGTGTACAGTCTCCCTCCCCCCGTCATCACACACACACACACACACACACACACACACACACACACACACAGCTATATGCATATGCAAACCAAGTCCAGATCTAGAATTCTGGGGAAGAAAAGAGAGTGCTAGTTCTTCATATTCCACCTCTGGTGTTTTCTGTTCTGTTCCTTTTTGGCTGCTCCAAAGTGACAGAACATAAAAGTTTTGTTTTAATGTTACCTTGCAGTATAAGAATAGGGAACGGGGGGAAAATATTCTTCTAAGACCTTACAGGTTAATACATTTGTTTTAGCTTAAGCTTCCATGGATTACATTCTACTTCTTCAAATCCAAAGTGCCACATGATTCCTTTTCCCTTTTTATACTGAGAGACTAACACAGCTATCTCTGAAAACCCTTACCTGAAGTAACTCAGAATGCCTTTTTAACATGGGCAGGTAAAGTATGGCCCCCCAGATGTTCTTGGACTGCAACTCCCAACAGCTCTAGCCAGCTAGTAGAGGTACCATGGGAGTTGCAGTCTAGCAATATCCAGTGGGGAACATGTTCTGCATCCCTATTTTTACTTCTAATGCTAGATATGTATTTCATAGCTATTAAACAGTTACCTTTGCTTTGGCTTCAGACAAGGAACTATTTCTTCCCTTCTGAATCCTGAGCTGAAAGAAACATGCTTCCTTTCTCTTCATGCTCTGAAACATCCTGCATTGTGACTGGCATTAGAGATGGATGAATCTGCCAAACATGCGTTATCAAGTTTTACTAATTTCAACCACAAAACTTAATATGAGTCAGATCTGTTTCAGACTGCAAAGTGGTATTATTTCTAACATGGAAATTCCTATGAATGTTCAAAGTGGACAGATCTGGATTGTGTGCACATTTTCAAAACATTTTAATATTTTTTATGAAAAATTTGTATTGAATGCAGACACATTTTGGCCAGGGTTCAGTTGATTGTTCATTAATCCCAAATTAAACATTTTTGTGAGAAACATCCTTCATTTAACTTTCAGAATTAACAGCGCTGCCTTTATTTTGGTGTGCCAAAACATAATAGAAAGTAGATTTGTGGGGGATAGTAAGCACAAAATCTCAGCCTGGCATAGTTATTCTGTGTATTTAATATTCAAATATGCATGTAGATTAAATGATACTGAAAGAATAATTCCCAGAGAAAGCACAACAATAATGAAAATGCCACCTTCATGCATGTCCCTTCCTCAGCACGTAGTCTGTTGTCAAAAGCCTGCCTTTCAAACAAAAAAATTACAAATTTTTGTATTTTTTGAAAAAAATGTACAATTTTGTATTTTTCCCCTTTTTAATCACTCACTGTGGGCTCCCTTGAGTCCCATAGGAAGAAATGAGAAATAAATCCAATCAATAAATACATACATAATGATTTGATTTACGCAAACCAGATTGCGAACTCATGAAGGTATGCATTTCTGATTGCAATTTGTATTCAGATCCATGTCCATTTTCAGAGGATATGAACTGATAAATTAATATTGAAATGTGAAAACAATAAAAATTTCACTCATCCTTAGCAAGCATGTGTACTTCATTACAAAACGTGATGTTATAATGTGGTTAATCATTAACATCATGATTACCTGCCTTAATTAATACTCTCTGTAGGGTGGGCATTTTTTTTTTTAAATTTGATCATAGTTTCCTGGCATCAGATACATAAAATTCTAGCATTATAGGAACTCATGCATAGCTACACCCAGTAAGTATTCATATTGTAACACTAACAAAAAGTACTGATATATAACTGATGCTCAATACAATAAAGGATAAACAAATACTAGGATAAATCCACACAAATTAGTAGGTTTTATCAGGAGGCAGAAAATTTGGAAGAGATTATTAGGTAGTGTTCTTAAAAGAGAAAACACTTTTTTCATGTATTAACTATTTCACATTAAGGGTACCAATTCTTATCATCACTAAGAAAGAGGAAATATGTCTGGGTTTTCTGTAACTGAGAGTGAATTCTTACAAAATACCTGGCATATGAGAATCTTCCAGAAATTTATGACCTACATGGTCAGACTTTCACATAGGCATTGCCTAAGCTTTTGATCACTGTGTGCCATGAACCTCAGTGCACTGATCTTTGCCTGTTTGTAAGTGAAGGAGGAAAGGATAGCAGCAGCAATAAAGACATCAACAAAGGTAATCTTTCCTGCCAGACAGTAGGTTGCCACTACTTTAGTGCAGGCACATGTTCTAGTAGTGTACATCCTCTACATCACCCCAGCCCTCTTTCTCTTGTGGAAGTGGAACTTAAGGCTGGGCCCCTGACACAAGTGGAAATTATAAGGGAAGGAACCATCTCCTACATTCCAAATTTTAAAATCTCATGTTCCTCCCTTTGACTTTTTGAGAAAATTTCCTTATTTTGCAAAGATTTTATTAAAAAAAATCAACCAAACAAAATTCTCATCCATTTGCATTCATCAAATTAATAGTTAAATAGGTATACTAAGCAAAGTTCAACGTACCTGCCTACCATATAGCTGTTAAAGACACACAACTTCTTGGCAAAAAAGATCGCATAGTTGAACACCAGAGGATTCAAACCAACATCTACTTCTGGGCCTTCCCCCAACACCATTTTCTGGGATCTCCTCTCCAGAAAAGAATGGAACCACTGTAAAACATGCATCCAAGTGTAATTCCCAGTGAGGTGGCTCAGAAGAATACAATGGCTGCTGATAACAAAAGCCATAAAGAAGTCCAGCAAAACCAAGAGACAAACTTCTCCATCCAGTTTCCTGCGTAGGCTATCCGAAGGCAACCAAAACTGCTTTCATTTTATAACCAGGCCACAAGCCAGGCTGAAATGGATCTAGGAGACTACCACACATTCTAGTACCCTGGCCCAAAATGGAATAGACAAAATTTTGGAAATAACAAACAAAAAGTTTTACAAAACAAAGCTAAAACTTCACATTTTATTTTTTAAAAAATTGAGGCCAGTATATTAGCCACAAATAGTATGATATTATGAAAAAAACTGGGCCTAGTGATTTTCTACAGCCCTTTATCTGGTAAGCTTCTAAGAGGAAATAAATAGACTGCAAATGGCATATTATGAAAATAGTGAGCCATAGGCCAGAGTCTGAGAGCCATTGTGGTGCAGTGATTTGAGCACTGGAATACAAATCGGGGGATCAGGGTTCACTTCCCTGCTCAGCCACGGAAACCCACTGGGTGACCTTGGCCAAATCACACTCTCTCAGCCTCCGATAAAGCAAAAGAAAAACTCCTCAGAACAAATCTTGCCAAGAAAACTTCATAAGAGGTTAGCCTTTCAGGTCACCATGTCAGAGATGACTTGAAGTGACATAAGAACAAGGCCAGAGCCTAATTAACCATTAGGTCATCAGAGAAAATAAACTGAGCACAGGGTTAAGGGAGTACAGACCACCTGGGAGGAATTTGTGGACCCATCCCAGTTTCAGAACCTCAGCTATGATGACTATGACCTACAGGCATTTAGTCCTACATTAAAATTATGTCAGTTTCACATAAACCGTATCATGAGGTCTCTGCAGAAAACATTCTGTGCTGGAAGGAAGCCAGTTGTGTGTTTCCCTTCAAAGGGGTCTTACATTCAGCTGTCCATAAATATAATAAATTACGTCTTAATAGTTTTATTTGCTAATGTTCTTACATGTGTTCTTTAACCATAGCCTCTTCTCTTTCAGATACCTTCACTAATGCATCCCACTAAATCAAGGCCAACCACAGAAAGTACAGTAAGTATTATTTACTTCTAAGCATGATTGTCTTGAATAGCAAACATGTGCATGAAGGTCACGTTGGAGATTAGACATGTGGTTGAGAAAGAAAAACAGTGACCTACAGCAACTGAATGCAGAGACATTTGGGCAGGGTTCAGTTGATCGCTCAGTAATCCCAAATTAAACATGTACGTGAGAAACACCCTTCATTTAACTTTCAGAATTAACAGGGCTGCCTATTATTTTGAAGTGCTAAAACACAATAGAAAGCAAATTTGTGGGGCATAATAAGTATAAAGTTTCAGCTCTCCATAGTTATTCTGTGTGTCAGACTGTGTATTTAATATTCAAATGTGCATGTAGATTAAATGACACTGAAAGAATAATTTCCAGAGAAAATCTGTTCCAAAAACAAAGCACCTTTACAAATTGCAGTCCTAAAATGTATTTTGTTGGAAGGCTAAGTGGTAATAATCTCAGCATGGTCTGTCTGTAGAAATGCTACTGTAATCTAGAAAAATTCTCATTTTGAATGTTATTCCAACTGATGTAATTAATGTTTTAACATATAAATATTTTTTATTCTGTGCATTTTTTTAAAAAAAAATATAAACAGGATCTGTGTTTCCAGCATTCTGGCTTCAGTCTGAACAGTCACATAAGAGGGATATTTTCTTGATCTCAGACTGCTATGATAAGGATTTTGATAAAAGAATCATATGAATAGTGCCAACTGGTTGGCAATTCTGAGTCAAGAAAGAAGGTCTTACGATCACATCAACATTTTCATACACACACACACACACACACACAATATAGTTATAAATATGCAACTTGGTCAAGTGATTTCTCCTCACTCAATTCTGGGTTATCTACACACATGTGGGGATTAGTTCTAGGAATAGATGGGTCTGTCAGTTTCACTTTCTTCTGCTTCCAAAACGTTTAGATCATTTTCACTTCCTAATATGAACAAATCTATGAAGGTTTGGTAAACATTTTAAAAAGTAAACTGAAACAAAATTCTCAATTATTTGCACCATCAAATTCAATAGGTACAACCACCCACAACATAGGAAGGATCATGTTGTAGCTGCTTGCCATGTAGTTAAAAATTAGGAGGCTCTCGGAAAAAGAAAAGGGGCAGCCATAATTGAACACCATAAACATGGTATAATACATCAAGAAAGAAACACATATTTTTAGAGGCTAACCACTCAAAATCGGTGGATGAGCCGTTTCAATTTCTCACATATATCATTTTTTTAAAAAATCTCCCGCTGTCAAATATGAAGACTTTTGCAAATTTTAGTAAAATGTTATTAAAAACAAACTGAAGCAAAGTTTTCACCCATCCCTAATCAATTCTGCTATTCATTTAATGCAGAACTACTTCTGGTTTCAGGATGTTCAAAGAAGACATGGAAGCTCTTATGCCCAGAACACTACACTGTTATAGTGCTATTATTCCTTTTTAACTGCCATGACATCATTCGGTGGAATTCTAGGGTTTGTAGTTTGGTGAGGCACTGGAGTTCTCTGGCTGAAAATTCTAAATGCTTCTCCCTAAACGACAAATCCCATGATTCCATACAATATTGCCACAGTTTGGCCCTTTTCGCACAAGATTTTGCATGTGAAAGAGGGCCTGCAGCGTCGCATGACTGTGAGGAGCGATCTGCATGATGCACTCACAATCGTGCGACGCTCCAGGGGCCAACAGGTGCCGATCGCACGTCTTTTCATTTTTGGCTAGAAGCCGAAAATCATGCGCAATCACGCAATGCCCCTGGGCCCCGCACGCACTTCATGCTTCCTGCCCCAGCGCAACCTGGGAAACTCCCAGGCTGCACTGCAGAAGGAAGAGGTGGGGCTCTCAGGCGAGCAGGCAGCTCGTGCGGAGCCAAAGGACCCTGGATGTGAGAGCCTCTTACTGGAGGCTGCTCGCGCAATCCCCACACCTGAGCGCCGGAAAAAGGTAAGGTGTGGAAAGGGCCTCTGAGTGGAATAGTAGCGCTGTAACAACATAGTGTGATAGGGCCATAAATCAGGAGCCCACACTATAAAGACAGCCCACATAGTGTAGTTTGAGTGTTGCCGTAGGTCTCTGGGAGACAAGGATTCAAAATCCTGCTTGTTCAGGGAAACCCACTAAGTGACTTTGGGCAAGTCACACTCTCTCAGCCTTAGAACAAGGCAATGGGAAACCCCTCAGAATAAATTTTGCTGAGAAAATTCCATAATAAGTTCACCTTAGGGTCACAATAAGTCAGAAATAACTTGAAGGCACACCACCACCACCGCACTATAAATATGAGAGCTGTGTGTTTACGCTTACCTTAGAAGACTGTGTTTGAAACAATAGTCCTGATATTTTCACTCAATAAAAGAGAATTTAGGATAAAAATGTGTAATATGGATGATATCTCTTGATAACTATTCAGCTGCAAAACATTAAGGTTACACTTATTCAGTTTAGTGAATATACTATTTTTATGGGAACAATAAATGTTCAAACATCCTCATGTGTGAAGGTGAAGGATTTGAAATGTCACAAGGTAGCTCTTACTTCATATTACGGGAATGTGTTCTTCCCAGTCCTGCTCCTGTAGAAGAGAACAGATATCTGAACTGAGTTCATTCCCAGGGCTCAGCATTTCCACATTTTATGTATGATGCTATTGCTATGAGCAGAAGACAACAGTATGATTAAGCAATAACATAAGGGTGCAATGAAATACTAGTTTACATTGATTAATCATCTTCTCTTCTTCCTGTACTAATTCTCTTCTCTCTATATACTTCTCTGTAAAGTTCTCTATCAGTTCTAAAGCAATTTAGTTCATTTTGAACTTTTCCCCCTGAAATGTGCACTTGTTAACTGACAGGGGGTTCCCTGTTTTTTAATATATTCCAAGAACAGACAATTAGTCATTTTCTCACTGATTCATAAAGGCATACAAGAATTCAGCTGAGTATCAAGGATCTAAGCCAAACATGTCCAGTCTTTTCTTTTCATTCAGTGACCCAAGATATGTCTCTCTTTACTCTTGCTATTTCTGCTTCTAACATATCCATGGACTGTGGTATTTCTAGTATGCAGGCAAATCCCTGACTCCCCCATGATATCATTGCTAAGTGACATCTGACAAAATGTTTCCTGCATTTTGCTATCTCCATTTGGTGCCATCCAAGTGCTGTCACTTTTCTTTCTGATTTGTGGCAGCCTCAGTACATTGTTTGCTGTGTTTGGTTCCTGAGAAGGCAGAACCTAGTCTCAGAATAAGAACTAGGCTGTGGCAGTAATGCTTTGTAGGCAAAATTAAATCCACCTTTAAACCCTTCCTTGCTCTCTCATAGATTGCAACCAAGTGTTTCAAGTTCTTTTGTCAATCTCCACAGACTTTTTTTAAAAAATATTTTAGACTTTGGGAAAGATAATAAAGCACTGTCTGAATCTGAAAACTAGATAGAGGGTATATCAAATTAAACTGCTACGCAACAAAGTTCATAGGCCAAAAGGTTGTTCTTAATTGTGTTTGCCAAGCTGAGTTCACAATTAAATGAAAGACTATTAATTTTTATGTATGTTATATCTTACACAATCATAAATTAGTATATAACAATGTCCTGTGTGTCTTCTGACAGTAAGGCAAGAAAAGAGGTAGGGCAACATAGCATCAGTTTGCAGGCATGCATTATGTTGCCCCTTGGAAGGTTAGAGGCTCAGTTAATGTAAAACAACTCTGCCCTCCACCAGACTTATTTTCCTTTTAGGAGCTGTTGAAGATAGATGGACATCACAGCATGTCAGGCACTGAGCATATGGTTTGGAGGTGGGAAGCATGACAGCAAGCACCAACTGTAGCTGGACTGGAGTGGTTTTGCTGTTTTCAGGCCATCATGCACAACTACTTGCTAAAAACAGTGTGTGTGTTTCTCTGTGTGTGTTTGGGTTCCTTCTGTTGTCATGGAGAGGACCAGTTAGGACAAAGACACAGCAGCAAGGCAGATTTAGTGAGTGCTGAAAATGGTGCACCATCCTGGAGAAAGTTTTGAGTGACTGGTGTGTTTGTGTGTTTATGTCAATATAACTGGGATTTGTGTATATTAAGATTTGAAAAATGTCAGACCTCTTCTTCCATTCCCTCCAATAGTAAATGTGTCCGTGTGTATGTGCCTTCAAGTCACCCATCAACTTATGGTGATCCTATGAATTTCATAGGGTTTTCTTAGCCAAAGGAATACTCACAGCTGGTTTGCCAGTTCCTCCTTCTGAAACACAGCATCTAGCAGTTAGTATTCATTGGCAGTCTCCCATTCAAGTAGTAACCATGGCTGACTCTGCTCAGCTTCCAAGATCATACAAGATCTGGTGCCTTTAGGGTATTTAGGTCCTGCAATGGTACATATATGAACTAAAATTGGCCCTACTGGAAAGCATAACATTGCAACACTTACAGTTATTTCTGTAAGGTTTTGTACTTGATTTTCACCTCTCTGCTTCCCCCTTCCTTCTGTGTTCTCCACACTTTATTCATCCAAGTTCAGTCTGAGGATTTTTTAAAAAAAATCATTGTGGAAATGGAGGGCATCCATCATTTCTCCATTACCATTAATAAATGTAAAATGATTATATTTTTAAAGGCTACAATCCTATACATGTTTGTCAGGGATTGAGACCTGTTGAGCTCAGTGGAACATGGGGTTGCATTGCAGATGTGGTACTCTGCCAGATCACAAATAACCAAATAAAGGAAATCAAAAATTTAAGTCAGGAGCCAAATATAACTACTTTAAGAGAAAACTGAGCTTTCCCAACACTGCCTCCACTAGTGTGGAGCTCATGTATCCCATGCGGTGGGGATTTTGCGGCCCCTACAACTCCCAGAAGCCCTAGCCATCGCAGCCAATGATGAAGAAAGTTGGGAGTAGCAGTCCAACAACATCCAGAGGGCCACACAGTTCCCATCCAGCATAATCATTTGAAATGCATGTTCAAACATATGTCCTAGTAAGATAAGTGGGTCCTATACTAAAATAAATGTGCGTTTATACATTTATGTGGTATATAAAATGTGGTATATAAAATGTATTTTTTATTTATTAATATGAGGAATAAGCACAAAGAAACAGAAGACAATGAAAACAAAAAACAAGAAACCTCTTCCAACAGACCCAAGAAATCAAAGGGAAATTTAAACCATGAGACGGGTTGCTGAACAGTCAACAGAGGGCTGTATTATGTGATCAGGACAAGAGAAAAAGTTGATGGTAGCAATACAGTGAAGGATAGTACAAGACATATGAAGGAATGACAGATTCCTTCAAAGTACATTACTTTGGATGAAGAACATACAGTTTTAGGAAGTGAAATGGAAGCTGCCCTCAAAGCACTTGGGAAAAATAAATCACCAAAAACATATGGCATACTAAAAGACAAATATCTGTCAGTAATAATGGAAGACAAAACAAGCACTCACACATGGAAATGCTCAACTTGCATTTCCAGTCCTGAAGAAAGGAGACATCAGGAATTGGAGAAATCATCAGACCACAAAATTTATCTCCTATGGAAGCAAAGGGATACTCAAGGTTTTACAAGAACCATTTATGGAGCAAAAAATGCCAGATTTCTAAGCTAGGTTCAAAAAGGAATGGGCATTAGATATCATATTGTAAAAAACTGTTTTCTTATTGTTGCACACCAAAGAATCTCAGAAGAAAATCTCAGAAGAAAATCTAGCTGTGCTTTACAGATTATAGCAAAGTCTTGACTGCATAAATCATGAAACTATGAATTGCTTTAAAAGAAATGAAAGTGCCACTATATTTGATTGTCTTCCTATACTCTGGGCCTTGTCAGGGTCTGTATGGGAAACAGAATAGCTTTCAAATGGCAATGAGGTCAGACAAAAATGTGTTTTATCATCTTCATTGATCAATTTAATGGATGTCATATGGAAAGCAGAGTTATAATTGGAGGAAGAAGGTGTGAAAATCACAGGAAGAATAGTAAATAATTTAAAATATGCAGATGATACCAAATTACTAGCAGAAAATATCAAAGACATGGAATGGCTCCCTGTAACAAAGAAGGCATAAAACCAGGGTTACAGCTCATTATTAAAAATACAAAAATAATGACCACAAAATATGTATATGACTTTAAAAGAGGATGATGAAGATACTGCAAGTGTTAAGGATTTTTTATTCCTTGTCTCAGTTATTAATCAAAATGGAAACTTGCAGGCAAGAAATCAGAAGAAAACTAGGACATGGAAAGACAGCTTTGAAGGAACTTGATGAGAGACTCTGGTACAAAACCCTATCATTAAATACCAAAGCCAAGATCATCTATGCCACAGTACTTCCCATTCTTATGCAGGACTAAGAAACCTGGCCAGTGAATGTAGCAGACAGGTGGTAAAAAATAAACTTCTTTGAAATGTGCTGCTAGAGGAGAGTTGTCTGCATATTTTGGGCCACCAAAAAGACAAACAAATAGGTTGCAAGGCATGGAGATGACATAATGGAGAAAGGGGCCAGGCAGTGTACAAGAAAGCTGAAGAATGGGGATAAGGTCAAGCAATAGTGACAGACTCCTCTTCTCCAAGAAGGAGGAAACTGAACCATTCAGTGCTCCTGGCTACCTCACTCTGTCCAACATGGATGAGTCTGTGTCAAAATGAGACTGAACCAAGGATGTCCCACTTCCTCCTCTACTTCTTACTATACACTACCTCTTATAAACTTTGAACTTGACCAACTTGTTGGACAAACACTAGTATCAAAGATCATAAATTTACATTACACACAGCATAATCAGATGTCTTATTCCATATCCTGCAATATTTCACAGATGAAAATCAGGGCACATGTGGTCAAGCAACATCTAGGGCCCTTTTCGCACGTTACCTGTTTGCGCAGCTGGGGGGGACATCTCGCGTGAAAAGATTCAGCCAGAAAGCTGCTGCTTCTCCGCTCCTTCGTCCCACAGGTCACTTCCTGGTAGCATGACCGTTGCACTAGAGCCCCGCCCCTTCTTTCTGCAGCGCAGTCTGGGAGCTGTAGGCTGCACTGGGGGACAGAAGCACGACCCGGCCGGCTTGTTCGACGCACTGCACGCAGGTAAGTGCGCGAGGGCCCTGCGAGCATTGCGCGACTGTGCAGTATTTTCAGCTTAGAGCCGAAAATTAAAAAAATGCACGTGTGCCTCACTTTAGGCTCCTGAGCGTCGCGTGAGTGGGAGTGCGTCGTACGGATCGATGCTCCCACTTACGTGACGCTCAAAGGGCCCTCGCGCAAAAAAAACTGTGTGCAAAAAGGGCCTAGGTGTAGTCAAGATGAGCGCAAACAACTACATTTTCAGACGTTATCTGCAGTTTGGCAAATGTCGTCACTTTTCTTTTCTGTATCGTCTGTACTGCATTTCTGGTGTTGATAGAAGGTAGATGTGAAACCACTGGTGGGTGATTTGTACTGTTCATTAAAGATTTTCTGGCTCCCCATTATCTACCCTCCAACCATTCCAATTTGGTAGGGACAGTCCCAATGAAATCCTCTGACATCCCACTTTTTCAGCTGCTATTAAATTTGTCCCACTTTCTCTATCCTTCTCCTACTTTCCCCCTTTGTCCTCAGCTTACTTCAACAGCCACAAACTGAGTTCAAAGTACAAAAGAAGCCGGCACTCATTTAATACAATAGGATGGAGAGGCAAGGAAGGGGGTAGAATCTTGCCGTTCCCAGTAGGCTTAGGTGAAAGCAAACTGCTGCAGACTCTCCTAGCTTGTCTGTCCTTCTTCATTAGTAACTTGTGCCATCTTGACTACACTCTGATGGTGTTCGGCCACATGTCCCAGTTTTCACCTGTGAAACGGTGAAGAGTCTGTTATCCTGGCAGTTTGACTTTGATCTCATGTTCAGCCCTGTAGCAAGTAGTTCCCTGTTGCCGTGCTCAGCATTATTTAGACCCACTGATCTAGGTAGTCTCTCATTGGGCCTGTCTTATAGCACAGATTCTGCATTCATCTCAGTATGGCCCTGGTTCATGGGTCCCATGGGTAGCACTCATCCAATAGTTTCATAAGAAACATGTCATAACGTAGTGTTGTTATTTGGGTTTTTTAAAACTCAGGTCCACATAAATTAAGCCATTAAATTAAAAAAAAAGCATTAGCTCTTTTTCATTGTTCTTTTCCCCCCAATTTTTTAATATTTTAATAATTATTTTAAGATTTCCAGTTACCTGAGATTCCTTTATTTTCTTGGTGGTGGGGGGCAGTAGACCATTAGAATGTTATGCATGTATTAGCTAGCATGGCATAGTGGTTTGAGCATTGGACTATGGTGCTAGAGACAAAGATTAGATTCCCCACTTGGCCACGGAAACCCACGGGGTGACCTTGGGTACATCACACAGCCCCAGAAAACCCTGACACAGGTTTGCCTTAGGGTTGTCGTAAGTTGGAAATGACAATAACAATTAGGGTTGACCATAGCTGGCAACTTGCTATTTAGAGTGACAGTGATGGCTAAAGATGAATGTGGGAGAAACAAAAAGAATGCAGAATCAAGCTCATATTCAAAACAATGGTAGTTTTGTCATTAAAACTTAATAGTAAGAATGTTTGAAAAACACGCAAAAATAGTGTTCTGTTTCTTCTTCCTCCGATGCTGGTAAATGTTGTTCATTAATACATTCTCCTTCTGAAGACAGACATAACACAGGATGCCTTTAAAGGATATTTTACAGAACTTCATCTCAACAAAATCCATTTGTAATCGAAATGCATATGATAAACACTTTTGATGGACACTTTGGAACTTGTTTTTGAGTAAATATCCCAAGACTATGCTGGATGACATAGAAAAACTTTACTACGGGAGACTGACTTCTGAATCATTGTTTTGGGATTAAGTACCGTTGATATCAACTTTAACATTGCTTTTTGCACAAATTATGAAAAGATAAACATTTTTAAAAAAATTTGGTCAGTGATAGTACTATCAACATTGCCATTGCTGAAGCACAGGTTTTGCATCCCAAGACTAGCTATTATTGAGCTAGTCTGTGAGGCATTTCATTATGTTGCTGTTGTTGTTATTATTGGCACATACATAATAATATCCATATGGAAAACAGTATTTTTATAATAATAATATCCATATGGAAATCTACTTCAGTGGTGGCATGAGTGTATTTTCCATTTGGTAAATCAGCTCTTCATTACCAATTAAAAACTGAGGGTTTAAACATGTAATGTGTGTGAGTTGCTGTGCTAAAGAAACGGAACCATGGCTGTTACAGTGGTATTGAAAGGTTATAATGGTGCAGTGTAGATATATCCTAAGCCTCACTGGACATAATGTAGTGGGGTCACTCTGTTGATGGAATTGTTTCTATTAGTGAAAGAGGGATGGGAAGGAATTTTCCTTTCTGCTTTGCAGCTACCCTTCTCTTTTCTCACCATTTGCTCAGTAGGGCTGGAGAACTATCCAGGCCCAGGTTTTCTGGAGAACCATCCAGAACTAGATGGCACAGAAGTCTGCAGGGGAGAAAGGGAAAAAGTTCTGAGAATCTGGATATCTTCTAGGTGCAATGTTGGACTTAGGCCCATGGTTTCAGGGTTCTAGCAAGACATCTGGTTAAGACAAGGTATTGAATTTTATCTGCTTTTAAAAATATAACCATTATGTTGACTATGCTTTTATGTTACTTATTGCTGCTGTCTTGTTTTGTTATTCTCTTTTTTGCTGTTAAATCAAGTTATAATGTTAAGTCCATAGTTACAATATGAACCAACTTGGGAGTTTTTCTACAATTGAAATTTCAAGATAAATGTGAAAAGAAATGAATTAAATTTCTGCACAAATACGTAAAGGAATATATAAAGTCAGATATTATTTTCTGTTGAGGAAGGGACTAGAGAAATCACTAATCCTAATCTTTCTCTTTCAGTCCTGTTTTGTGATGTTTGGATATCATCCAAAATCACATCACACAATAGCTTCTATCCTTCTCCCAGGTCTTCCTGCTGGCATTGACCTCAGGAGAAGTTGGGGAAACTGAAGTCCCGCAACAGCAAAAGTTAATGAAATAAGCCAAAATTAATTGGCACTAGCAAGATATCTACTTTCTTGCCATCTGAATGGATTCTCAGCAGAAGTTCTCATGCTCTGAAATTCAGCTGATATTACATAAATATGATATCCTGAATTTGCTTTCATACAGCTTGAAGTTTCCTTCAGCATGTGGAAATGCTTCCTTACAGGCATAGTTGATACACACCATTTGTTACTGATCCCAGATTTTTATCCTTCATATTCCCAGGAACTACAGACCTATGAAGCTAGGATGAATAAGGTGAAAGTAATGGCAAGACCATGCTTGAACTATTCCCAGGGCCAACCCAACATGTTTTTTAGCCTAAGGCAAATTATAGGATGGTATTCTTTCTTGTTCTATCCAGAAGGGGCGAGGAGTTGAATTTTACTTCTACACTAGTGATGCAACAGCGTACATAATAGACTGTTTGAGCCATACAGGTGGGCCTCCCAACACACCCAGGTATGGTCTCTGACATTGCTGGGAAGCTCAGCTATTGCCATTTTTGTCAGCCTGCTCCTCTGTTCAGAAGCTGCTGTTTGATGAAACTTCCTCACTCTAAATAATAGTAGGACCTAGTGTGGTATCAACATATGTGGTTTCAAATAAAGCTGCCAGTTAGATACAGACATTTATATAAAAACTGGAGACTTGACATGCCTGCTGAAATGAACATTTTTAGCTTTTAAACAACATATCTGCAGAGTAAAACTTCCTCCATAATATATAAAACAGATTCAATCCAACTGGGATATCACTTTTACTCAGATTCCTAATTTTTGTTCAAGATTGAGTTTTTCTGCATATAAGAAGTAGTACAGTAGGGAAAAAAAATTCAGTGCTTTTTTAAAAAAGGAAACATGGAATGGTATGTTCAGCCCTCTTGCTTACATTGCAGTAGGTTATGGGAAGATCTTGGCTTCTGGCAGGGAGGGGGAAATCTTCCTAACATGGGGAGGGAGCAGGAAGCAATGAGGAAGGGCACATGACAAGAAAGCAAAGGCTCAATATCTGGAAAACAACCTAATGCTTTTAGCTGAAACATACCTGATTGTTCCACCAAAGCGTAAAGTTGTCCACCACATGTTTAAGGGTGCCATATATCCTCAACTGCGAAGCTTTAAAGGTCTTTCTACAGACAACTCTGGTGTGTCAGATCCATTCTGACTGGGACAGCTGCCTAGCCTCAACTGTGGGTCTTAAGAAGATGGGAGAGTTCTAAGATGTATGCATTACCCTGGTTAACATAATGAATGAACCTGTCAGTCACTCCGTCTTGGAAGAGTGCTTCCTTCCCCTCCTCCCCACTAGGACCTCTGAAGGGTTCCTTGACTACGCTTGGGGAGTCCCACTGACATCATTGCTACTTGCTCAGCTGCCATAGATGGCAGTTGGACTGGATGGAATGGCAGACCACATGACGGATGGAGCACGTGTGGAATGCCTAACATGAGAGTCCACAGGTGTGGCTGAAGGGGAACAGTTTATATCCGTTGCTATGGAACCATGATTGGCTTATGCGTCCCAGAAGAGGCTCGCTAAGGAGAAATGGCAGCTATTTTTTAATAGACTCCATGAAATCAATCCCTGAAGAATGTTTGGAGTCAAAGGCTAAAAAGGTTTGGCTGACTAACGTTACATGATACATGTAAGTAAGTCTAGCTACACGACGTAAAATTAGTGTCACTTTTCAGATGGAGCTGGTCACAAGAAATTACTCTTTAGTCACTCATTTAAAGTTGTTTATGTGCCTAGTAACAGAATGACAACATTTCAATGAGTCCACCAACTCTTTTCAGCAATGACAAGTCAAAGAGGTTTAAAACAGACAGAGGAGTCGTGAAGCACAGAGACACTGAGAAAGAAACTTTCCCCTTTATTTTCTCAAACTGCTTAAAGAAAACCTGATGTTCTTCTTTTAAAACGTGTCTGCCTCTAGGTCTTTGGCACATGCTTAGTGTTGGGAGGGCCAGCAATCTATTTAATGACTGCATTGACGTCAATAGCATAACTGAAATACTTACTAAGATGCATGATTCCAACTTTCAGGGGGTGTGTGTTTTAGGCAATAGGAAAATGAGAAGTGGATTCTCTGTGGGAATGAACTACGCTTGCAATTCAGAAAATGAAGCTAACATTGTAACCAGTATCTGGATTCTAATCAGTTAATGCTTGTGGAGGGGGATACAATTTAAATGATGCAAACTACAGAACATCTTTGTTTCTGGCATATCAATACTATTCTTTTTTCCAGAAGACTCTATTATGTTTTAAAGGTCCTCTTTGTTGATAAAATGGTGGGTTTCAAATAAACAAAAACTTCACATTTAAAAATAAATAGTATATGTTAGGTTTCAGAATTCAATTTATTAGCAATGGGGATCTGCTGTGTTACATTTTAGTCACACAGGCACAACATAGCCAAACTAAATTTTAAAACTAGAATCTTATGCCTCACATTCCTGGGATTGGGTCCCACTGAACTCAATGGGGTCTACTTCTGAGTAGTACGACCTCTTCTGTATTTTGAAATCACGATGAGGAATGTTATAGTATCTTCCACTTGGCTGGTTTGCATTTCCATAGAAGTAATTACTTCTGATCTTTAATATGCTATCATGACACCACATAATAACCCTGCATTTCTATGAAACAACTGCCTTTTATTTACTAAGATCCAACTCAAAATACTTCAAATTCTATTTATTCTATTGTACTCTAGTAAATAACCAAGAGTGTATGGGATTGGGACACTTGGGTTCAAGCTTTGTGAAAGTCACTCCTTTTCTGCTCAATTCCATTTTATATCCATCTCACGAAGCTACTGTGGTGTAAAACTACAATGAAGTTCTTGACAAGTGAAATACTAAGGCACAGTTATAGTATTCCCTTCTGCATAACTCAATGAGTGTGTGGAGAATCTGATCAAGTGAATTAGCTGCTATATCCCAAAGCATTAGTATGCATACTCTGAGCTGGGTGAGAAAATCCTCAGAGCTTGTCATGAGATTTGGGGCTGTGAAAGCAGATTCTTATGGCTAATATACCACATACTCATACAAAACCACACCGACTAAAAGAAGTAAATAAATAAAAACACATAAAGTGGTTGTATGGATGGGTCCCAATTCTTTTTAGTTAGCTGGCAAACCGCTTATTGTTGGGTTTTCTTTCTTTCTTTCTTTCTTTCTTTTTGATCATTCATGTATAAATATGCACTCAACTTGCTTGAACATATTTGATCACATAAAGGCACGCAAGGAGCTTAAACAAATGTGAAGGATTACAGGAGAGGCCAGTTGAAGCAGCAAGGAACAAAGAGAAAGAAAAATACCATTTCACACCCATTCCTCAAAGTGGAATTTTTACAGTATTTTAATCCTGTGAGCCCTGAGAAGCTGCATGTGATTTGTTGCACAAATCCACAGCCTAATATTGCAAAGCATAATAGTCAGATATTGTCTTCCTAAGCATATTATTCACTAGAAATCCTACATTTATCTTCTTTTTGAAAATACTTCGTTTTTCTCTTCTTTTCTTATCCCCTCCCTTTCTGCAGCACATACAATCACAGAATCATAGGCCTTTTCCGCACGACACTCTTATAGCGCGATTATTCCACTTTCAACCTCCTAGGGAATCTGGGGAGTTCCAGGCCCCTCTCGAAGCTGCAAACTCCAGGATTCCCTAGGAGGTTAAAAATGGAATCATCGCGCTATAAGAGTGTCATGCGGAAAAGGCCATAGAATCTTAGAACTGTAAGGGGCAGTAAGGCCATCTAGCCCAACCCCCTGACACACAGAAATACATTACTCCTGAAAGATGCCAATACAATCTTTGTTTAAAGACCTCCAAAGAAGGAGAATCCACCCCCACTCCTTGAGGCAGTCTATTCCATTGCTTTAATGAAATGATTTCATAATTAAGCAAGTAAGGTAGCTCTTCAGTCAAATGACATACTTTGTTCCCAGCCCACACACACCCCAGATTTGATATGGTTTAACTAGCAAAATATGATTTAATTGGCAAAATATATTAATTGGCATTGATATAAAATGGATCCTGATGTGACTGTAAGGCCAAGCTGGGCAGAGGAAGAACACTGGCTGAGCACATGCACTGCAAAGTAGGTCAAAGATCCCCTCTAGGCACAGCCAAGTCATAGTAAGGAAGTCACTGGGTAACTCTAGAGATAATAGTTTAAGCTAAGTTGTAATAACTATGTTGTCAGACAATAGTGATGGAAAGTTCCCACCAAGTCACTGATTGTTTCAAACCTTCTTGCCTCTGACCTGTGCATTTCCCTCATTGTCCACACGCCTGTCCACCATTACAGATCTATCACAACAGCTATTAACTCTTTGTCATCCAACACTTAGATTGTTAACACAGTTTGGACCCCATTGTCCACTCTGTGAGCTCCACTGTTTACTTGGCTGGAAAGCTACCTTGGCCTCCAGCCAGATTTTGGGTATAAAAACCCTCCATTTTGACCAGCTACCTTGCAGTATCTCACTTGCTGAACACCATGCTGTTCCTTTATTTCTGAATGAGTACTGTCCCTAGCCATGAATCTAAGCCACACCACTGTTTCTCCACTGCTCTCCAGATCAGTAATTATTGCCCAGTCCCTGAAATTCTGCCATGAATTTTTCCTCCCTTTTCCTTTGTCAGCCTTGTGTGAGCATGTGTTTGGATCTTGTGCATGTATTATTGAATCCCCTTAATAAAACACATTTTAGCTTAGTTTTTGAATCTCTGGCTGGTTTTTCCCTGCACAGGGTCCCATAAACATTGGTGGAAGATCTTGCAAGATTACCCCCTTCTCGCAGGCCTCCCACTTTGAGCTAATACTTCCCCACAGTTACATGGAAGTACTGGCATCATGGGTGGACTCTGAGTCACCCACATTTACAACTTCTTTGCAGTAAAGTATCTTTGCCTGAACCAACCATATGTATTTGCAAGTAATATACCATCAAGAATCACAAGAAAAAAAACTGTTTCACTAAAAAATGAGAAATCTTCAAAACATCAGCTGCAACATATGTGAGTTATAAAATGTGGCTATACAAAATCAACATTTTACATTTCATTTTAAAAAGAACTAAAATTATGTCACACCTCCCATAAAATAATTTAATCACTAAAAAATTTGCTAGGTGCTCATTAGAGAAAAAGAGACCTCTTTAATTTACAAGTAGTTGATAGTTAGGATTGTTTTGAAAGTAATTTATACAAAAAAAAAAAGTTCTACACAGAAGATCTATAGAAGATTATGGTCGAGATCTAAGTAGAAGATCACCAGAACTGATATAAATGTTTTACTTCAGCTGACATATCATTCTGTTGATCTTCTATTTAGTTCTATAATGTAACCCTCTATAGATCTTCTATGCAGAACATTTTTTTTCTTTTCTTGCAAAACCAGCATTACTGGTTCAGGAACATTAAGTTTGTATAAAAGGACAAAGTCAATTTTATTTTCTGTAGTATTTACCCACTGCTTTGTGCAAACATACTCCTTTACAATATACTGATGCTGAATTTTTGGCTGGAGGAGCACACAGTAATCTGTCAGATACAAATGTATGGATGGGAATTTCGTTGAAAGTAGCAGAAAAGAAAAGGATAATGTATTTCATTACAGGAAGTCCCCACCCTGCTAGCTGATGACTCACTCTTTTGACACTTCCAAATTAAGGGCAAGTTCCATTAATTCAATAGGGGTTCTGCTCTTTCATCAATTTTTCTTCCCTATGGAGGCTGGCTTAGAACCACTCATATGTGTGTGCTGCTGGCAAAGCAAGCTGTGAGGCAAAAAAGGGCACTAAGCCACCTGAGAGACTTTGCAAGCTGTGTGCATCCAGTTGATCCCAAGTGAGTCTCTATAACTCCTTCAGGCTCCCTACAGTACAGTACATGGCTTCTGCTCTTCAACTAATTTCATTTTCTGACAGTGCCTAATCTGTCAGATAAGTGGGGGAAGCCTGCATATGTTTTGTGAGTTTTGTTATCTCAGTTAGCATAAGCGGGCTTATTTAAAGTGGGTGAGCACACTCTTCTTGTCTTGGGACTGAATTGTTCTGTTCTAACTTCAGCCCAAATATTTGGAGAATATTGAGTGTTGGGGTTTCTTTTTTGCGGGGGGGGGGTTTACATTTAACTTGGACAAACAAACACCCCACAGTTTAAACTATAACTGGCTCAAACTTCCCTGCCTCCTTCATTCCTTTGCCTCCATTCCAGGTCACACTTCCCAAAGTGGAAAATCCATAACATGCTAATTTCTCACATGACTGGAGACATGACTGAAAGCTTTGTGACTCCACCTCCAACAAGTCCTCTTCCACAGCAGTAAATGTTATGCTCCATGTTATCATTTGCTTTTGTGGATTACAGCATTTGGAATCACAGAGTAGAAATGAATGGTGGAAATTGCAGACAGAGCATTGGACTATGATCCTGGAGACCAGGGTTTGATTCTCTGCTTGGTCATGGAAAACCACTGGATGACCTTGGCCACATCATACACACTCAGCCCCAGAAAACCCCGTGAGAGGTTGGCCTTAGGGCTGCCATAAGTTGGAAACAATTTGAAGGCACACAACAACAAACAACAACAACAGGACTGGCATGGGGGTGGAAAAGCAGATATATGTGTAATTGTTTTTGAGCCCAAAGAGATCCTAAGTAGCCTATCTGACAAGAGTGGACACTATTTGCATGGGTTTGACTGACATTTAAGTTCTTTCTTTAAAATACTTGCCCCCAATCCTAGGCTCATCAGGATAGTTTTGCTTTACACCGTTGATGAATAATCACTGAGGCAAGAAAGAGACTGTAAAAGATATCAGTAGAATAGAAGTTCTCCCCATGCTTGGAAATGTGACACAAAACCATTTGGGAGGGCAATAAACAATTAAAAAGCAGCTACCATTTGGTTCAAACAAAGAGACCAGAAGAGATTTCACCTGGAGCTGGATAGAATAGAAGCTGTTGTGGATTTGGGCCAAAAGTGAATGCTCATATACTGGGAAATCTGAAGCAGGATTATTATCAGTTATACTTCCCATTCCAGGCATCTATTTGCTTTTGTTATTTGTGTTTACACAGCACTGCAATTCTGTGCAGTCAAAACAGAAGTAAGTCAAGTAAATGGGGCAATGCATACCCCAAAAGTCTTACTCAATCTGAGGCTCATGAGAAGATTGTGAGAAGATTAGAAGATCTAATTTGTTCTTCTCTGCAAAGAGCGCAGCCCAGATGCTAATCCAAGAGGTTGGGAGGAAAAAGAACTATAAGAAAGGGCGGCATGCCTAGTATAAGAAAAGCAAAGTTGAGAAAATATGAGGAGGGCACAGAATTTGGAAATATGGTTACAAAACTACGCTAAGGTTAGTTTTTAAATAAAAAGTTATTTATTACAGATTGCTCATGACTTGTTAGGAACATGTTATGAAGATATTAGTTTAAAAGTGCTTTTGGGGAAAAAAACCAAAATAGTGTACAAAAAAGGCCAACAAGTCCCCAGAGTTACATTGTAAAGTAACAAACACATACATATAAATAAAACACTATTAATGTTAGTACTCATTCCACTGTTTTCAGTGCAACACAGTCACTTCTCATTTTGTGAAAAAAGAACATGTTACAAGGATTTCTTAATTGTAACACATTCTTTCCAAATTCTGGTGCAACCGCCATGCCTATTTGCTGCCTATGCCCCGCTCCTGCAAAAAAACAAGACAAAGCAAAACAAAACTTGGCATATGAGAGGATTGGTGTCCTAAAGAGAAACTGCGTTTTTAATAATAAATATTTTCAAAAATTCTTAGAAAGTATTTTCTTTCACTCATTACTTAATGGCAAGAATTTCTTCCTTTGCTGTGTGGACAGCGCTGTTCATTTATATTGTTGTATTATGTGCCTTCAAGTTGTTTCTGATTTATGGCATCCCTAAAACAAACCTATTATAGGGGTTTCCTGGTAACATTTGTACAGGGGACAGGTTGCCTTTGCCTTCCTTCTGAGACTGAGATATTGTAACTTGTTCGGGGTAACCCAATGGGTTTCTATGGCTGAGCATTGACTCGAAACTACTGATCTCCTGGTCTCCACACATACTAGCACAATTATATACAAAACTTGAATTCAAATAAAAGTTCAGTAAGATCAAATTCCATTGCAGTAAATGGATTATTTTATTGTTAGACCTTAGTGATGTATTATGTTCTGGTAAAGGTGTTCTTGAGATAAAAGGTCCTACTGTGGAAACAGCATGTAATGGGATGATTGCAAAGAAAACTTCTTTTCTGTTGTTGTTTCAGAATGTAGGGTTAAACACTTTGGATTCAGAGTTACTATTAATTATGTTGGCTGGCATTTAATATTGTAGTTACAAATTCACAGCCCAGAGTTATAAATCTGTAACAGCTCTGTAAGTAAGTCTTACTGTGACTTACTATTACTGTGACTTACTATTCAGTAAGTCTTACTGTGTGACTATGCATATGCAGTCAGCCCTCCACATTTGTGGGTTTCACTTTTGCAGATTTGATTATTCATGGATTATTTGCTGTCACCTCTGCTGCCTCCCTATACCATTTTTAATAGGGACTGCCAGCCTTGTGAGACTGAGACTGCGAACGCGGCTTGTAAGTCCCTATTAACAATGGTGTGAGGTAGCAGTGGAGGTGGCAGTGAGCCCCACCAGCCAGCCACTTCTGCCTTATGAAGGAACTCTGATGCCTCACAGGAATCCATGGTGGGTTGAAAAAGTTTGGCGATCATACTTTTTGTGTGTGTTAAATATGATTTGGGAGGGCCTAAAGTTACTCATGGTTTTTCCACTTTCACGGGGGTTCTGTGCACCTAACCCTAGTGAATGTGGAGGACTGACTGCACATAGGCTGGATGGCCATTTGCTGGGGGTGCTTTGAATGTGTGTTCCTGCATGGCAGGGGGTTGGACTCAATGGCTGCTGTGGTCTTTTCCAACATTATGATTCTATGATTCTAGCACCCCAGCCCACCTTAAGAGCCAGCAGCTGGAGTGGGTGAAGGAGGTCTGTTCAACTTCCAATGGGGGCACAAGGAAGATGATGTTTCCATCCACTACCACCAACAAGTAAGCTGTAACAATCAGAAGCAGTGCCCTATTGCAAATCCTTCTTGCAGCCTTGCTCACTAGTGGGATGGTGGTGCTGAAAACATCCTCCTCCTTGTGCCCCCACTGGATGCTGAACAGACCTCATTCACTTGATGTGGCTGCTGGCTCTTAAGGTGGGCTGACTACTAAAATGGTCGCACTAGGAGATGTTACTTAATTATGCACATGTAGCTAAGCAGCTGACATAGAATTTCCACAGATATATATTGACTGTGGCCCCTCTACTTTTGTGAGGGTTTGGGGCACAGAACCCTGGCAAAGGTGGAAAAAACATAAATACCCTCCGCAGCAATCCCCTTCCCAGAGGTATAGGAATGGGACGGGGAGCTCCAGAGGGGAAAAGGAAGGGAGGTGTCTCCCCCATCCCTTTGCCTTTTGCCTGGGCATGTGTGCCTTCCTTCTCAGCACTTGGCAAAACACAAGGGAATGGGAGGAGGAGAATGGTGGGGAGAAGGCACACGCGTGCATTGTGAATAATCAAATTCATGAAGGTCAAACCCACAAATGTGGAGGGAGGACTATATTCCCTCTTTCCTGCCTTACTAGGAGCTCAAGGTGGCAAACATAGTCCTCCCTGCCACATTTTCATCACAGCAACCCTGTGATGTAGGTCATATTGTGAGATTGCTGACTGTCCCAAGCTCACCTGGGGTGTTCAGTGAGGGTTAACGCCCAGGCTTCCTCAGTCCATATCCAAAACACTAACCAATATAGAGCCCCAGTCTTAAATCATAGTTGATTGTATAGTTGCATAACACATGTTCCCTCGGTCTAGATTTGTTTATATGTCAAATACTTGCCCTTCTGAAGCCTTAAGTGTCTTTGTAATTTATGAAAACAGTTCTATGTTCCTGTGGTCTGTAATTAAAACAAAATAAAAAGGGGAAAAAATCTTGACAGTTTTTGGGACAAAACACAGGATGTATTCCCAGTAAATGTTATTCCTCCTTACTGCAGCTTTAAGGAGAAAGAAATGTTTTATGATGAGGCTGTGCAGCTGTTTAAAAGAAAGTTAATATAGTAATTATTCATTATGATATAGTATAACAGCAGAGAAATCCCCAGTTCAAATCTAGCCTCAGGACAAACTAGTCAAGCCAGTATTGTTTCAGCCACAGCCCTTCATTGGCAAAATGACAAAAATATTATAGGCCTAACTTAACAGGGTTGTCAGGGTTTGTGATAATGCATTTGGAACCCCAGGAGGACACTGTGCTAAATACTAAGAATTATAATGCTTTACTGCAAGGCTAAATAATTCTGTGGATAATCCTTTAGCAATGTAAGCAAGGAAGTGCTATTTATTTGCCAGGCTCAGAATCTTCCTTTTAGTGCCAAGGAATGTGCTAATTCCCAGTGTTACTACTAATGAGGTTTGCTTTTTTCACCACAGACTATTACACACATTTCTGTTAGCTAGCTTCAGAAATATTGTACTTCTCATAATAGGATATAATTCAAACTTCAAAAACAGTAGCTGATTTGGTGGATTCTATGAATCAAGATATAATCACGGTAGACACAAAAAGAACACTTTGTTAATGGGAGAAGCAACTTGTGATGGGAAATTACGCTGCCTGATTTATCAGGAAGCATCACAGCTTCATACTTCTTTCTCAGAGACACTCAGAAAATCAAAACCTTTCCTTCTGGAAGGAAAATAGGTACAAATAAATGTAATAAATAAAACAAAAGGTTGAAAATAAAAGAGGGATCTACTTTGAAACATTCTGATAAGGATCAAACCCTTAAAAGTCAGGCTACCAAAAAAAAAAAAAAAAAAGAAGTCAGGCTATTACTCCTAAAAACAGGGTCTTTCAGGGCTATATTCTTGCCTGTGCCAAGACTTTGAGATCTTTGGGGAAGGCCTTTGTATTAGTCCTGCCATCTTCACTGCCACCTTTGGTGGGCCTTCTCGGTGGCTATTCTGGAACACTCTTCTCCGTCAAGCTAGACTAGTTCCTTCTTTGTTGTCCTTTTGCCAGAAGGTTAAACTTTTTTTTTCAAATTCCTAAAGGCTTTGGGGAATTGTCTTTTCATAAAGAAATGACATGTGTTGCGCTGTTTTGTTTCTTGCCTCTTCAACAGACATGCTTTAACTTGTTTTCAAGACCACAGATAGGGCCTTTCCGCACTACACTGACATAGTCCTATTATTCTACTTTCAACATCCTGTGGAATTCTGGGGTTTGTAGTTTACTGAGGTCAAAGAGCTCTCTGGTTGAGAATTCTAAAGGCCCCTCCCTAAACTGCAAATCCCAGGATTCCATAGGATGTTGGAAGTAGAATAATTGCACTATAACAATATAGTGTGGAAAGGCCCATAGTTTAATTACCTTTCAGTGATAACTTTTCGTATATTTTGACCTGTAATTTTTATCTATATCTGTTTTAATTTTTGTAAGCTGCTAGTTCTGAAGAAAGGGTGAGCCATAAAGAAATATGAAAATAACAGTCCATATTATGGTTTGCACCAGCAAAACAACACATTAAATCATATCATGTAGAGGAAAAGCATGTGAATTCACAAAACAAAAAATGTCAGATAAGGACACACGAAATAGCGATAATGCAATTGATAGGCAGTGAAGAAGCACCATGCTTAGATCAATATTGTCTCTTCAAACTCCTTACAGGGATTAAGCCTTAATCTTGCTGGGCAAAATATTTTGAAGACTCCAAGAATGTTTTCATCAGTATCACGACACTTTAAAAAAACATGGTTTGAAAGCTCAGAGAATAACTTTGTGTCAATAGTTTTCAATTAGGCATAACGCTGTTTATATTAGTCATATATTTTCTTCTGTGTTGCAATTGTATCTAACAATGTAGTCACTGAGTTCACTACCTACAGGTATAGTTCAGTACACAGAATTGCAAATCTATACCCATTTACCTAGGAATAAGCACTGCTGAACTCAGTTGCACTGACTTCTAGGTAAACATGTGTAGGACTATACTGAGAATATTTTGGCCACTTATGTGGGTGGTTTTACACATTTTGGGGGTGGGTGGGTGATGGGGAAAGAGTTCTGAGGGAAAACAACTGAATAATACTTCCACAATATGTATTTTTCCATGGGAGTCCTATTTAATACATGCTGAACATTAAATAATGGTTCCAATGGTACTCAAACTATTAGTGGGTCTTTTAGGATTTTTCAAATAACTTTTAACTACAGCTTAATTGTAATTAATGTATTAAAATAACCGGTAGCCTACAAAAACCCTTTAAAATTGTTATATGTCTTCTAGTTGACTCTGATGTATGGTTACTCTACCTTAGGGGTTTGTTGGCAAGACTTATTCAGCATTTTGACTTTGCCTTTCTCCAAGGCTGAGGGCCTTTCCGCACTAGGCTGTTATAGTGCTTTTATTCCACTTTCAATATCCTGTGGAATTCTGGGGTTTGTAGTTTACTGAGGCCCAAGAGCACTCTGGCTGAGAATTTTAAAGGCCCCTCTCTAAATGGCAAAACACAGGATTCCACAGGATATTGAATTTGGAATAACAACACTGCAACAGTGTAGTGCAGAAATAGTCTGAGACAGTATGATTTGCCCAAGGCCATCCACTGAGTTTCCATGGCTAAGTTGGGATTCAAACTCAGATTTCCTAGAGTCTTAGTTCAACACTCAAACCACAACACTGTGCTGACTGTCATTAAATAAACTACTTTTTTCTAAATGTGTATTTTAAAGATTTGCACATTTTTCAGTGTTAAGGTTTCAAAACAATACTACAGTTGTAACTCTAGCTGTTTTAAAAAATACATTATACCACAAAATCACACATTATGTGTAAGATTTGTGATTTGATGTTCCATTTGAAAAAACTAAGACCCTAAGGTTCACTTTGTGGAAACTGTCATAAACACCCCCACCCCAAAGTTAAGGTATGGGACATTTAATTTCTCCTTCTTGTATAATTCCTTTCCCCCAAGCAAAACTCTAGTGATGCCTGAGGTTGCTTCCAGACAGAGTGCTCCTAGTGTTTGAAATTAAGAGACAATGAACACATAGCTTATTTGTTATTTCCTTAATAGACTTTCTCTAATAAGAAGGAAGATGAAAGAAACAGTGGGAAAACTCAGGAGGGTTGCCTATTAAAGAGATGGTTATCTGGACCTTCCATAAATTTCCGTAAACAAGTCAGTCCAACATTCTTAGGCTACACCCAATTTTACTCCTAACTAGAGTAGACCCACTGAACACAACATGGTTTACATAATCTGCATGCACCATAATAAATTCTGTTAATGTCAATGAGTCTACTATAGATGAAGCTAAAATTGGTTTTATCCCCTTGCCTGGAAAAGCCCTGAAATACAGACTTATGTCCTAATCTAGTAAGGGTAATCTACCAGTGGATACAGTCCTCTTCCATTATTGAGAAGGATAATGTATTTTCTCTATTATTTACTTAGTTACTTATTTATCAGTTGCATGCCATTTTTCTGTGAGATGGCATCAAGATAGTTTAGGAGAATGGCAAATATAGTGGAATGTATTACTGTTATCTACATTGATAGTGTCATTCACCTGTCTATGTGAGACATGTGCTTTTTTGTGGGGGGAAGGAGTCTAAAATTACTGATTTTGAAATCTAATAAAACTGGAGAATACTTAGCTCTAATTAATATATCTGTGGTACATTTCTCTTTTCTCTGTGGAGAATTTCCAATGAAATGGGCAAAATGTTAACCCTGGTTAGTACTTGGATAGGATCCACCAATGAATGCCAGCTGCTGTAGACTATCTTTCAGAGGAAGGAATGGACAAAACCACTTGTGAGTATTTCTTGCATAAGAAAGCCCTATGAAACTCATGGGGTCGCCATAAGTAGACAGGCAACTTGAAGATACATACGCACGCATACAAATTTAACTAAAGATTTACAGTCCTCCTAAAACAAGCAAACAAACAAAAAAACTTAATGTGGGTCTAGTTTCCACTTTTAAAGAAAAGAGACAAAAAGAAAGTGACCACGTCCTTCAAAGAATAAACGATATTTAACACCGCAAAGAGTACTGAGAAAAAAGTAATAATCCATTATATGGGCAACTTAGAGTGTGGGGGATATGTGTTGTGTAACTCTCGGTTGCTGACGTCATAACCAGCATACAATATTGTAATACTTGAGCAGTCACATTCCATATAGTTGTTGCAAAAGCAATCAATGACCATCTAAGAGATGAACTCTATTTTGTAATGACACACTGCTGCACTTTGAGCTTCAGGATAATACCCTCACAACTAGAATCAAACTCTTCATAGTCTTCAGAAAAAATGTATGCATGAGAAGTAGAAAACAACAGTGTATTGTTTCCTCCTGTGTGAGTCAAAACACTCCTTCTTAGCTATTTTTTTATTGGGTTATTTCTTCTTGCAATAACTGAGGGTGGACATCAAAATAACGAAATAAATGTATACTGATGCTTCTGCCAACAAGTATATTTTGCTTACTCATCTCTAGTCTTTCTCAAAGCTGTTGAAAAAACCCCATACAACACCAAAATGAATGGAAACTCTTTTTTCTGACTTTAATGATTTTTGGCTAGAATTCTAGTTGGCCATCTGTTTCCAAATTAATTGCACTTTCTAAATTTGGGCACTGATTATATCCAAATATTTTTATTAAAATATGATAAACATACCTCCTCCAGTGTCTGAATCAAACTTTATTTCAATTTGCCTATACAATTCAAACATAAAAACATTATCATGATAACACATTTTCTGCAGATTTTCAAGTGTGGTGGCGGGAAAAGGAGGAAAGGTGTGCTGCTCAAGGTATTTTGGCATACAACTTCCACAGTCCCATTCAACATGGACGATGGTAAGAGAATGTTGGAGTTGTAGGCCAGAACGAATGGAAAACCAATGGATTGAAATACCTCAGCAACAGCAGCAACAACAATCACATGAGTGAAATACAATGGAAGAACTGTATAGCCAAAAGATGCACAGCTCACAACTTCCAGTAATGTACCCTGGGACTAAGATCAGGGACTATGGTGGGAAATGCTGATTGCATTTGGCTACCCAAAGCTAGAAGAAGCAAACAGATGAGTGAGATGAACAAAAATGAACATTTCAAAAACTTTCTCCCACCAGGTTGGATTATGAGAGAGCTTTTGGACAGGTGTATTTTTCATTATCTTTTGTCATTTCAGGAGGGTTTTTTTTTTAATTTCATGAAGAACTTTTGCACAAAAATTGTCTTTCCAGAAAATACTACTTTTTCGCAAACTCCTACAATACAGTGTCTAGCATCCTGTTGGAAAGTTACATAATCATAAATCAACCTACAATCACATAGAGGTGAATTGTGCTACTGCACAACATTCACAGAGAGGCAGCATGGTATAGTGATTTGAACACTGGACTATGACCCTGGAGACCAGAGTTGGATTTTCCATTTGGTCAGAGAAAGCCAGTGGGTAACCTTTGGTGCATCAGGCACACTCAGTCCCAGAAAACCCCATTATAGGTTCACCTTAGGGTCTCCATAACTCAGAAATGACTTGAAAGGCACACAACATTCATATTCTCAGAGGAAAGCAGAAGAGTAGCTGCACTATCAGGACCACTGTGCCAGCAGAGCAGCCATTTCACAATGGCTTCACTGCACAACATGTCTCAATGCACAATGTGTCCCTGTGTGCAATGTATCCTGATACACAAAATGTCCTGTAACACAGCAAGACATCTTGTTTGGTGTCCTATTGTGCATCACCACAGTTCATTAGCATGGCTGTGTATTGTGCCAGTGACATGGCTCTGTCATCCTAAAGTTATGCACTGTAGCCTTTAATGCAGGATCTCGACCAACATTTTTGTGCCTAGAGCCTTTAAAAAAAATAGCCCCAAAGCATTGGGGTTTTGTACAATCAGGTATGGTGAAAAAACTTGTAGAGTTTTGATGATTTTTCTTAATGTGCTGAGACACCCTTTCTTGAGGAAATTGCAGCTATTTTTTACATTCTTGATTCTCTAACCTTTACACCCAGCTACCAATGAATGCTGTAATGCTAAAGGAGATAAAACAAGGCACATCAGCTGCCTAAGTATCAAAACAAAGTCAGCTGCAGTCATCAGTTTCAGACAGGGACACTGAATGAACAACAGAAAAGTGATGCAGCACAGGCTGAGAAAGCTTCTGCATAAAAAAACTAAAAATGCAATCTAAGACTATATTACAAGTGGGTAGACATAATGAAGCAGGCCTGGCCCTGGCAGGGCTATTAAACCCTGCAAAACCCTGGCAGAGCTATTAAAACCAGGGTTTCTTGGAGATTTATCATTCACGGGGCTGCCATAAGTCAAAGCTGACTCAGTGGCAATTAGCAACAACATACTCAAATGTAAGTCCCATTGTGTTCAGTGAGACTTCCACTTAGGTAAGCAGCTAAATACTATAGTCTAAGTGCCGTATTTCTGTTTAAACACTGTACTGGCAGGCAAGTACAACCTTATTCTTCACCAGCCTAGAGAATAGAAGGAAAGGAAATTAATTTCTTTGTGTAAATCTCTGTACTATACACACATGCACACACACACACACACACACACAAACTGGTTGCTCTGATTTTTGTCATTTGAATCCCCTCACTACAAAGTCTTCCCACAGTGAATAATTTCCTCCACTCTCTTTCTGCCTAAGACTGGTCTCCTCTTTCTCTAGTTAATGTATTACATACATATCTTTTCATCAGCAGATGATTACTCTGTGCCATGATTTCTCAAAGACAGCCATTGCCCTGCTCAACATAACCACCTCTCTAGCAGAATTTGATACTCTTAGGAAGAATGAACAGAACAATATGCTGAAGCCATCTACAACTGAGCAGCGATAGGATGATGCCCTACATAATTTATGGATAGTTAGTGTCAGCATATCATTATATTAACTTTTCTTAAAAGTAATGTCCAATACTTCATCCTTACCCACAGATCATGTAGCATGAAGTACATTTTTTTAACATGTCCTTCAACTGAAGTATGTGTTGTAATGGTCATGCTAAGCCCAGATACGCCCACACAAGAATGATGAAAAACAATACAAAGAAAACTGAAAAGGAAACATTGTGGTTCTTATTATTATATGTGTGATTGTGGTACAGATTTGTCTATGTTATAAATTACAAGTGGACAAAGTATAGCCTTCCAGATATTGTGGATTTATAATCCCAGTATTCCTCACCACTGACTACCCTGAGTATTGATGAGGGGAATGCAGTTCAGCCAGATCTGGAAGGCATATTTTGCCTGTCTGCTGTAAATGCATTAGCTCTGGTTATCTCATGTCTCACCTGAGACGGAAGATCCAATTTTTTGAATGCAATCATTAGCTTCTTAACAAGACAGTTTATTAAAACAAAACAAAATTTTCACTTAAATACATCTTTCTTTAAACACAAAACATACCTTGGATGTTAACCTTGGGGATTGGTGGCTGATTTGCTGCTGGTGACCTCCTGTAGAAGAATAAATAATATATCATGAAGTTCCTGTTTGCCAGAATTGAGACCTGCCTTCTAACATAGTCAGTTGTCTGAATACAGGTTGATAAAAGCTCATTTCACATAAACAACAGGTAAGGGTTATGTGAGTCCTGTGGATACCATTTACAACTGAATCTGCATCATGGCTACCCACAAAGAAATTCATCTGCACAGTGTGAATAAGCTGCTAGTAAGTTCCCCTTTTCTCCCATTTGCACCTAAACAGCAGACTGGAATGCTCTGCCCAGAGGAAGACACATAGAAGTATCTGATGCAAGTGGTGTTGTTGCCTACAAACATATGAAGCAACTGTCAGACAGATTTTCAAGAGCCATCCACAGTGCTTGCTATAGATAAGAAGAAAAACTAAGTAAAGTGAAATTGTATACCATTAAATCATGAGTCAAAAGAAAATGTAGAAAGAAAATCTGTATGGATAGATGGACACTTCATGCTACTGAATACCCGTACCAGTTTACAAAATCAAACATAGTAACTTTTAAAAAAGTACAAAATCTAAGAGTACATTAAGATCATGCCACCCTTCCAGGTTGTTCTAATGTCATTTTGAGCCTTCACAAGAACAAGGAAGAAAAACTAATTTGTGATCGCTTGGAAGAGCTAATCTCCGGTAATCACATGTATTAATATTAGCAAAATGGAGAGTAGAAATGTTGAGTATGACAAAGGTAAAGAATTCTGCGAAGGCAGAAAAGAGGTGACAGAGGAAATGAAGTTGAGAGCCAGACTATAAGGGATTCTTAAATGTGTCATTAGGAACTATTATGCACACACATATGTATGTAAATAGTGCAAATATGCATGTATGTATGTGTATGCTTTCATGCAGTCTCACACAGTCTCCTGGATTACAGTCTTTGAAGAGTGCGGATTTCATTAGAGTCACACTTGGGATTAACCTCCTCACACACATACCATAGCCTTTTTTTCTAGATGTTGAGACTGGGGAAGTGGAAAGAGGGAAGGAGAGAGTCCCCATAACCATTCAACTGCACATTTCACATATACTTTGATCCTGAAATTAGGCTGGAAGAAGGAAGGCTTTCGTTCAAATTTCACTTCTTTCAATAAACAAGCCCGTCTTTTACTTTAAAACAACAATAGCTAAATACTTTTAGGGAGACTTTGGCAATTTAACTGTTCATGCTTTGTGTCAGGGCCTCGGGTGTGTTTGTGCCGGCGGGCGCCGCCGAGGCCGATGCAGCGGCCACCTCCGATGAGGAGGAGGGGGGCCTGGGCTCTCTGGAGGCCGCGGCCGATGACGGGGACCGCCCAGTCGCCGCAGAGGGCTCCGCCACCAGCGGGGATTGCCTGGACGCAGCGGAGGCCACCGGTCCCGACGAGAGTCTCCCCGGCATGACGGAGGCTGCCGCCGCCGAAGGGGATCATCCTGGCGTTGCAGAGGCTGCCGGTCTGGCTCCCGTGCCGCTGGGCATGGTGGGCGGAGACTTGTTGGAGGAGGCGGGCCCCGGGCCCAATCCCGGGGCGCCGCCTACTCGCGAGGCCACTCCTGAGGAGGCTGAAGCCTCTGCCCCGCTGCTGACGTTCCAGCAGCGGCGGCGGCTCAAGGAAGCCAGCCGCCGGTTCTGGCGGCTGCAGGAGAAACACCTGAGGGCTGGGAGCTCCCAGCTGTAGCGCAGCCATGAGCCCCAGCCACGTGCTCGAGCCGGATTGGCCGCCGGCTGCTCAAGGGGTCTTTTTAAGGCTGGCACGGGGCTGGGAGGGGCACAGAGCAACAACCGTCGGCTTCCCGTACGTCTGTCACCTGTGCCCTGTTCCAGTCCAGCCTGTGTCCGAGTCCTGCCGCCTGGTTCTTCCAAGACCCTTCCCCAGCGTTTAGGTGAAGTAACCTCTTTGTGTTCCGGGTGAAGTAACCCACCGTTATTTTCTGCTGAAGCCTGCTGTCAAGGCCTACTTTAGTTCAAACAGCTTGTGTACTGCAGCGCCTCTGTTATAGACTGTAATAAACGCTGCTTGTGCCCGACTCCGGTCCGGCTCCTGCTTGACCTCGGCCCGTGCTGACACTTTGGGTAAATCACCAAAAAACCATTTTATTGGTAACTCAGAGTCAGTTCTGGCTATCTTACCATTTTCTAAGCATAATTTGAGAGACTAGTCCTTTGATCAGTACAAAAGACTACACTACAACATCCCAGAATGCTGCAACAATGCCATTCATGAACCAATTTCATGAATCAAAAACAAAAAAAGTGCTCTTGGTATTTGACCTGCTTGCATATGAAGCAGTCCTATGCTGCTGCCTTGACAAACATAATAGATGTACTTTGAACTAAGTGTTAATAATCTCTTGAATGTTTGTCACTGATACGGAATGCATATTTATAAATGTATGGGAGGCACGGGAGTTGTCTGTTTTTTCACTTTGGACTTTTACAAGGTATTGATCTAGGCATCACCTCATATTATTAGCAAGTATAAGTTGAGGATGAACTCCTGCCTCAATAGAATCATCTGTACTTTTGTCATTCAATGCAGAAACTTTTACTGCAGATTTCTAGATAAAAAGCTGGTCAGATATCTACAATTCAAATTACTATACTTTCAAAAGTCAGTGTGGAAATGAAGGTGTGTCCATCTAATGCATGCTCATTCACAACTAATTTCAATTTGATTTCACTGGGAAGACTGCACCCTGAATGTGTGAACGCTGTAGATAATTTCTTTTAAAACACGAAAAGAACCACTTACTTGTTTGATGTCCCCTGTAGATTTGTCAATAGTGTAAAATTGTTTCTTACACTTCTCAGACTTGCCAAGACCTAGGAAGATGTAAGATTAAAACAAATGGTAAAATTCAAAATGTTTATATCTTAACATTTTGAGAGCAAATAAATATTTAGCACATATTTAACTTTTTCTAAATGGCATGATTTAGAAAATTCTAATACACCATTTTTGTAGGAAAAAAAAATCAAGCAGTACAATACACTTAATAGGAACAGCTACTTGTAGACAACAAATGACACAGGTAGCTAACCTTAATGCTTATGAGTGGCTCAGCAGCAGTAATGACTTAGAGCGTAATTATCAAAAGTCAGCAGTGTAGTAAAATTTAGAATAAAATACATCGAATAGGACTGGAAATATACAATATGTTGACCTTTAGCCATTCCACAAGAGTTTTAACAGTTTTATACCTGGCATGCATGAGATGTGTAAGTCATCATGGACTGCCACCATACTAAGACACCTAGGTAGCCACATAGAACAACACATTGTCAGGGCACCACATCTGCAGTGCTAGAAGTAGCCTTTGCTGACTCCTATGTTTGTGTTTGTGGTCTAGAACTACAAGGAACTAATGCAGGAATAAGGAATCTTTAGGCCTTGGAGCAACTTCAATTGGCTTCCCCAGATGCCCCTCCACCTCAATTTCCCCATGATACGATCATTTGATGGTTTCCCAAATTTTGTACATCTGGTTTTCTCCATTCCAATAAAAGGTTGGACTGCTCCTCCTAAGCCTTGGTTATTGTCAGTAACAGCTTTAAAGATGCTGGCATTTTCTGGGCCCATCCAACAATGGATCAAAGCCCCCAAGAACTTCTCTGGGAATCTGAATTTGACCTTCAGGGTCAAACATGTTTCCTAGACTGAAAGTAATGGAAAGAGGAATAAACTGATCTTACAGGGATTTCAGAAACAGTCCAGACACCAGAAAATATTCAATGTTGCAATTTATGAATCAATAGCAAGAGTAAAAGTGGCAGTCTCTCCAAATATGGATTCAGTGCCCCAAACAAGTATTTTGGGGGCAAGATATGCCACAAACCAAAATACTATGCCTTGTGGAACTGAGGAAGATGTGTGAAGAAATAACACTTCAGAAGAACAGATCCAAAGACAGAGGAAGAATCAGGAGGACAAGAATCTTGGATAGACCAGAGGAACAATGTTTTAAAGTTCACTTTAAGCTTTTGAATATCAGATATCAACCCCCATCAGCACAACACTTGCTCAGAATATTTGGAACGTACCTGTGCAAATGGTGTAACTATCAGGTCATCTCCATGTCTAAAAAGAAAACAAAACAAAAACAATCTCATATATTGCATCATATTTTAAATACATATCAGCATACAAAAGAATCATTGTACTGAATTTTCATTTTGTTGTACATAACAACAAAATACTCTCTCTAAACTGAAAAAAAGAATATCATGGTTTGAGTGAACATCAGCTTTGAATTTCCTTAATTTTGTTGACTTGAATCATTGCATTGAATGCTATTTAAACTAGGGAATTTTCAACATTGAAAAGTACGTGCTTCACAATATGCATTTAAAATTTTGCGGGTTTCATTGTATATCGGAATTTATAATCAACAACATATCTAACAAACATGTTAGGAGAGAAGCTATTCCGTGTCCTCTACCACATTGCTGGGAATCATAGGGGCTTGAAATGTTGCTAAACTACAACTCACAGCATTCCTCAGCTGTACAGGGTAGAACTTCTGAGAAGTGCAATTCCATACAATGTGAAGGATGGCATGATTCTCATCTCTGCTGTAAAACTTTGTGTACTCTTGGGGGTTCAAATAAGTCAATTCATCTCATTTTTATTTTCCACTCTTCTTTTCCAGCTGGCACTCAATGTTACATGGCTCCTGGTGGCAAATAAATACCCACAGTACTCACTGGGATTTTTTTAAAAAGATCTTTATATTTTTACAAACTAGAGGTTTCATCCAACTATGCATTATCTTAATGGTCCTGGACTGGTTTCAGTCATGTTGGTACTTGATTCTTGTTAGAAGGAAATAAATGTGTATCGATCAACACAGATACAGGAACCATGAGAATCCCAGAAGCTGGGACATATCCCAGATGTGCCCACATATCAGCTGGATGGCCATATGTATCCAGCTGATATGTAGACATACATAAAAAAAAAACTTTCTAGGCTTACAGGCTTATGGTACAAAAGTGATCTGTATATTTACCTTTCTAAGAAAAAAATGATAATACTAGAAGCAGCACTAAGATCCCTCTATATCAATCAACTCCTTAAATGGTAGAACTGGAATAAATGAATAAAAAGTGCTGTCTTAAAAATTCTGTTAATACCTATCTGGACCCAAGGAGTGAAAGATACTGTTGGGCGGGGGGAGGGTAGGACTTTGATACCCTCCATGGGAGATCAGAGAGCTTTGCATCTGGCACAGGTGTTACCAGGCCGCACACCTTCACATTTTGATATGGTCTAATTGGCAAAATATATTAACTGGCAGATGCATTGGCATAAAATATAAATTATACTTATGGCTAGCAAGGCCATGTGGAAGAAAGGGACACTGCCTGGGAATAGGTCAGAGATGACCCCAGCATGGCCAGGTCAAAAGTTCTCTGAAATTAGCCAAGAAAGCCTGACTTAATGGCTCTGAGCTAATCTTATCAACTGCCAACATCAGAAAACAATAAGGTGCCCAGGACCCCTACTGTGTGCATATCCTACTGCAGATAGCCCAGAAACCCCCTCTCAACCAAGATTTTGAAACCAATCAGTCCATTCCAGACCCCTCTGTCTGTGTTGCAACTTCCGTTGTTCACGAGGCTGGGAGAGCAATCAACTCACACCCCTTTAGGGAGGAAAAGAGAGTATATAAACCCTTGGTTTTGAGAAGTCAGTTGCAGTTCAGATGAAATGCAAGACTCCACTATGTCGCTCTGAATCCTGATCTGTCTACCCTTAGACAGAAGTCTAAGTCACATTTCAAGCTCTTCACTACTCTTCTGGAATGGTAGCTATATAATCCTCAAAACGCTCAGCCTCTCCATCCATAATTTTTCCCTCCCTTTCTCCTTTAGTTAGCTCTTGTGTGGATGCTTGACTATATGGTATTTTGTGTACATCCATGAGTGAATTCCCTCAATAAAAACACATTTTTAGCTTACTTTTTAAATCTTTGGCTGGCTTTTGCTTGGTCTGACCCCATAAAAATTGGGTTGAAGGTCTTGCTGGGTTACCCTGCCCCTCATTTTGCCAGCGCTAGTGCTCTGCTATTCCCCCAGTCTTTGCATTTTTGGAGCGAGTCAAGGTGTCCCCCAGGGGACCCCCAGAACTCAGGGTAACACAGGGTGCCAGAATGCTGAACATCATGAGGGCAGACTCGGAAGCTATTTAAGGTCTGATCACCCTCTCGAATGTATCTTTGGATCTTCACAGTGCAGCCCACTCTCCCGCTCTTAGTGCAGTATGAGATTTGTCTCTTTTTTTTTTAGCCTACCCCATACTGTATCTGTGAGACTTGGACAATCAGCTTTGGGTGGTATCATTAAATAGTGTGTGGAGGAATATAAATCTGGGATGGGGTAGAATATAAGTCTTTGATGATCATCTTTGGCATCCTTTTCGTATAGGGTCAGGCTCTGAAATCTTGCCTTGTAGGGTTCTGAAACTTGGGGGGCTGGGGAATGAGGCTACTCTTGAGGTTAACCTAGGATCTGGGTTCTCATTTTTAGAACCCCTAGGGTTACCTTCCAATTAAAGCTGGCAAGGGTGCAACACAAATATCTGCACTGCCCTTGGGGCTGAGGTGTTTCATCCAAGGAAAGGCTGAGGAGATTGTCAGGAGGTTAACACTTGGCCTCAGCTTGACCCACATCAGGCTCCTCCATCTTCCTTCATTTCCAGGCCAACACAATTTAAATAGGTTAGACCATACCAATAATAGGAAGTGAGAAGATTTTTAAAGAATGGGAAAAAAGAGTTACGAAAATGTATTTGGTGAGGGAAAAAACCAAGAATAAGTTTTAAAATACTACAAGATGCAAAAGAGAGAGGAGGATTTGATGTGCCATCGTTAAAAACCTATTATCAAGCATGCTGTTTGCACTTAATCAAAGACTGGATATGAGTAGAAAATACAACATATAAAGAATTGGAAGGAATAAAGGAATGGCATGGATACTTATGCTATGACAAAATAACAGTGACTAAAGAGTTTAATAATCATTGTATTCGAAAGACATTATTGAAAGTTTGGTTACAAATAAAGCACAAATTTTATAGAAGACTTCAGATCTGGACCTCACCCCAAGAAACTTATGAAATTGCCCTAACAAAACAAGGAAATCTATTAACTTATCAAGAGTTGTTGAAATGGGAAGGGGATAAGCCAAGAATGCCTACAGAAGAAGAACTAAAAGTTTTGGGACATGAATTTAATTTGTTCCCATGGAGACAACTTAAAGAGAGATTTAAAATGGATCAAAGATTATATGCATTTGAAAGAAAAGAAAATGAATTAGATGTATTGATGAAGGGGGACCAGAAGAAGAGAATCTCCAAACTCTACAAATTATTGTTCCAAAGAGAAATGGAATCAGAGACTGTTAAAGATAATATGGTTAGATGGGCACAAAATATTGGACATCCAATTGAGTTGGATACATGGGAGAGGGCAAGGAAAACAGATATAAAATTTACACCAAGTCTAAATTTAAGAGAAAATTTTTATAAAATGCTACATAGATGGTATATGACACCTGAAAGGTTGCAAAAAATAACTAAAAATGGAAATGAAAGATGTTGGAAATGTGAGGAAAAGGTAGGGTCATTTTTTCAAATGTGGTGGACCTTTAAGATAGCAAGGAAATTTTGGAAGGAAATACATGATGAAATTCAAAGAATTTATAATTTAAATTTTGAAATGAAGCCAGAGTTTTGTTAAATATGCCTAGGGCAACAAAGAGAAATAAGATGTCATCAGAAGACATTGTTATATTTGATAACTGCTGCAAGACTGACATATGCACAATACTGGAAAGAAAGGAACTATGTTGATATAAAAGAATGGAAATTAAAAGTTCTGGATATGGTAGAGATAGAAAAGTTAACATTTTCACTGAAAAATAAGCCTATCCAGAACTCTGAAAGGGAATGGAGAGAAGCCTTGAATTGGATAAAAATATAGTATAGGGAAAAAAAAAAAGGAATAAAGCAAGATTGTATGTAATGCAAGGCAACAATGTAATAAGGCAATGTAACAAAGTAGCAATGTAACAATGTAAGATGCAACAATGTAAGATCATCCTTTAAACAGAAACTATGTATGAACAGAATGTAAACAAGCAGACTCAACTGGAAAAAAAGAAAAAAGCTTGGAAGCGGGGAAGAGGTTTTTTTTACTTTCAATTTAAACTTTAATAAAAATATTTTGGGGAAAAAAATAGGTTAGACCAAATAAAGTGGCCCTCATTTAATTCAATTTTCTGTGTCTGGTCTTGTTATGTCATGGTTGGTTATCAAAGAATCAGCTCTCTGCGTAACTCTGAATGTTTTGCTTGTGCATGTCTGTGCCTTCAAATCACCTATTAATTTATAGTGATCCCATTGATTCCATAGGGTTTTCTTAGACAAGGAGTACTCAAAGATGGTTTTCCTATGTACAAGATCTTTATTATTTTTGCCTCTTAAGCACTGCATGCATACTTGCTCTGTACCAAAAAAAAAAACAAACACCCACAAAAAAGTGCCTTACCTTCAGTTTTCCATTTTGAGATTTAGAAGAAAGCTATATTAAGTTCAATGCAATTTACTATCAAATAGGGATGTAAGGAATTCTTGATGTGGAAGAAAGTTGTCAAACACAGTGACATTTTTAACATTTCAGGTCTTCATTGTTCACAAAACATTTTGGGCAACAAGGGGCTTTTTTGCGGGGGAAGCAGCATTTTTGCATAGAAAACAAAATTCAAGCCAAACACACTGCTTGATGTACTAAACTGGTGGCACATTTTTTGCACAAAACTTTTTCTGCCTTTTTTTTGCCTGAGCAAACTTCTTGCAAAAAAAAAAAAAAGAAAGAAACCTGTCAAAAATCAATAAAAATGCTGAAAAACTAGTGGGGAGAAAACATTAAAAATTATTCATTCTTGTGTGCCACAATGAAATAAGTGAAGATGTATTCCTTACTCCTATGTAAGCACGTCCAGCAGCATATGCTATTGTAGCTGTAGGCACAGAGAAAGAACAGAGTAGCTGGGAGACAGAGAAGGTATCAGTCTGGGAATACATTTTTATTAAATGTCTATATAAAAGTTGATTTCCACTTGTAAATTATATATGGTATCCTTACATTGCTAGGAAATGGTTTAATACCAGAAATTGATTGTTGTAGGACCTGCAATTCCAGACTAGTTTGTTGCTAAAGATTCTCAGCATGAGACACACTCTATATACGCCTAGTCAACATGAATAATTTATTTATATTAGTCACAATGTATTGTTTAACCTTGGGCCCCCAATTTCTTAATAGATACAATATAGTATCATGGGCTGTGCACTTACTGCTCACTAGGTAGAGAGGAATTCCTGGACATGGTCTTTGGTGACAGGTCATAGTCACTGTCTGATCTGTAAAGAAATGACTCTCTGCGCTGGGTGTGGCCTGGAAAAGTGGTGTGGAGCACAAGTCCTGAAGAAGAACCAGCTTGAGGGTCCAACGGGCTACGACCTGGTGACGGGCCATTTTCCACATCAAAGCTGCAAACAAGAGATTGATGGATGTTATAGGACATGGTATCTTCATAATCTTAATCATCACTTTATTTGATGCACTCACAGATACCTGAAAGCAATGTCATTCTCTTGTGATATTCACAAGTTGCAAAACCCTCTTCCATATTGCAAATGGGAAGTGTATGTGTCCATCTGACACACTGACATAACAGTGTTTTCTGTACAACTTCTATTTCACTTGCAAAGGTTTTTTAATTGTTAATTTTTGTTTTTACTATAGTTAAGATTTCATTTTGCTAACAGCAACTCTTATATTAATCACCCCCATCATGGCACAGCATCATCTTTTTCCAAGCAGGCCCTTTAATTATCCCTTCCCCCAATCCACCCTATTTGTCCATTTGAAAGGTCAAAATAGATCCTGTAGAAGTTACTACCGCTCTCAGAATCCCATAACCAATAAGGCAAATACGGACTGTGGTAAGGCAACCAATAAAGCACCAGCTTTACTCCAAATGGTACTATACCTTACTCTGGGACAAAGCTAACTTAGGATAATCTTTTGGAAGACTTACTATGGCAGTGATTCTCAACCTGTGGGTCCCCAGATGTTTTTGGACTTCAGCTCCCAGAAGCCCTGAGCATTGACCGTAGTGGCTGGGGCTTCTGGGAGCTGAAATCCACAAACATCTGGGGACCCACAGGTTGAGAACCACTGTACTATGGTCTTCTAAATGAGGTATCAAAATGAAGAACACACAGGTTTGTAGGAAAAACAGTAATGCTGTCAATTCATCTCTCAAATCAAATAAATGCCAAAAAGAGGTGTGTGTGTGTGTGTGTGTGTGTGTGTGTGTGTGGGGAGAGAGAGTTTAGCAAAGTCTTTCAAACATCTGTAGCTGCTGGCTGCAACGGTTCTGCTTTCAGTTAACAGCAAGGAGCCATCAACTGAAAAGCTGCTATGGAATATTTATGAATATTCCATCTGTTCAGAAGTGTTTAAAACTGTCAGCATACAAGGCCTAGCCAAAGACAAGATCCCGAAAGCATGATGTTTATTTGCAGACACCAGTGGTGAGAAGAGAGGAATAATCAGCAGAAAATGAGGCCAGACACTCTTCTTTAATTTGTACCTTTATATTCGTTGAATAAACTCTGGTAAATGATTGTGAATGACTGGGGAGGGTTGGATGGGCAGCCCATAATTTCTGTTTCTGAACACTTTCCTTCAGGCTCTTCAGAAAACTAGGCAGTACATTTTTAATATTTGTCCCGAACATGCTTATTATGTCTCCTGAATGTATCATTAGCTTAGTATATAAATCCAAACTCATTAATCTGACATGACTCGTATGGTAAAGTTGATGTGTCATTGTCAGCCTCCACTGGGATTCCTACTAATATGACGCCAGTTATTTCAGCATTCGGCCATGAGAAACTGCCCTTATTGCAGTGGAAGGGTATCCTGTGTAAACTCCTGTTCTTCCCTGTGAATTCATGCCTGCTTGCAGTCCTTGCTTCCATAACCTGAGGCTGCTTCAGCACCTTTTCAATTACTTGAAAGGTCTTCTTCACTGTGTAGTCTGCCAACACATACGAAACATAATGGTATCACATCACCTAGCCAATCAGAGTTGGCTATGTGACAATATTGTTGACAGTATACAAGACTCTCCTCTTCAAATGCCATATTTGAGGGTGGGCGAAGACAAGTATACGGTGAGTTGCTAACTAACTCTGTGTTATAAAAATGATACCTCAATATATCCCAGAGCTGGGAAGTTACTTTTTTGGACTAAAAGTCCCAGAATTACCCCACCAGAACAAAATATTCAGACCTGTTCCCCTAAAAAAAGACAGCTTCTCCAATCTTTGATTCAGCAACTTATCCACATCCAAATTCCACCCCAGCTAGTCAACAGAGAAAAAGTAGTTAATGACATGGCTAAGGAGCCCTGGGCTTAGTTTCAGAAATATATTCTGTTTTCAACAGCATCTTAACATTTCTGAGCAGTTTTGCTCCCTTCCACAAACAAAGTGAGGTATGTTTCATGGTGTGTACCACAGCGACAACACACACCCTATATAACAACGTGGCATAATGTGTGTGTGTGAAGCTAGAGCCTTCAAAATTTCTCAGCAGTTCTGGAAAAAAAAAAACCCTACTGGTTCTAAAATTTGGTTCTTTAATTTGGCTGCATTTCTAAAACTTTGTTGAACAAACCTTCTTTGAACAAACAGCAGCTCATTCCATAGTTTCCATCATACACTACTTTTCAAAGGATATTTACTGCTTGACTGTTGCAGTCCATGGTTAAATCTGAGCCATTTTCACAAGAGACACCCAACATAAATGACCTAAATATGGATGCTGCCCTTCTTCCACTGGGATTGTGGAATTATCTTGTCTGATGAAAATACCATCTGTGGTCAACAATAAGGCACAGCTAAAGGATATGAGGATAAAAGTACCCTTGAACTCCTGACCATTAAATCTGGATCAATATTCGATCCAATGGGAAAAGTTAGGATTATGTTAAAGTTAAGATAGTTATATATAAAACCAATGAAGTGTCTGAAATTAAAATCAGTCCACACCTAAGCAATATAAATCAAGTACCATGTTAAACAGATTTTAGCACCAAACCTTTGGAGTTCTTCTTGAACTGCAGTCACATGCATTTGAATAAATTTGAATAAATACCTGTTGGTCTACTAAAATCTTAAGTTGCACTATTTAAAAACAAGCACTTATGCAGCAGAATTGCAGAACTGAAGGATATCAGACACAATATGGAATGTTCCAGAAGTAAAAGATGCCCAATATTGATTGATTTCCAAAGCAATTCTTACTGACTGTATGCAACAGAGAATGTTGAGAGAAGAAATAGGAAATTCTGGAAAGGTTTACCTAGACTCCCCCTTTCTTTTCTGACAAACCTATTTTCTTTGTGGGAAGAAATTTTCCTAATAAGCCCCTAGTCCAGTGGTTCTCAACCTGTGGGTCCCCAGATGTTTTTGGACTTCAGCTCCCAGAAGCCCCAGCCACTACGGTCAATGCTCAGGGCTTCTGGGAGCTGAAGTCCAAGAACATCTGGGGACCCACAGGTTGAGAACCAATGCCCTAGTCAAATGAACACACGTTTGTAATTTGAAATACTGCAGCCTAAATGCATGTTTACTGCCACAGGAGAACTCAGTTTTAGTAGAAATATCAATCCTCTCATCATGGTTCAGGTGTTTGAAACAGAACACGCACTAGATTTTCACCAGCGGTAGTCAGAGCTGCTGTGGCCACCACTACGGCACAAAGTTAAAAGTGAGGGGCAAACTAAGGAAAATTTGCTGGGAAAATCCACTTTAAGGACAGAAGCAGCAGATGGAGCAGAGATATGTCATCATTTCCCAACTTGTCACATCCAAAGCTGAGGAGAGAAGGGTAGGGGTTAAATACTTGACACCCAAACTTCTGGACTCCTGAACTGTGAACTAACAAACAAACAATGCAGTACATTTTCATATCTGAACATCCTAGAGAATCAGTATAATGTCTGTTGCTAAATTGGGAGGGGCATCTTATCATGCGTTAATGGCCACGGCCATTTTTGATTTCTAAAGTGCTCCCCAGGTGCTTTGCAGTAAAATCAAAGTGTATATTTCTGTCTGCATCTGGAACTCCCAAAGGCAGATGTTTTGCTGGAGGAGGGTGTGGAATGGAGAAATAATTTTTGTAGAAAGCATTTAATCTCCCCACCCCAAAACAACTTTCATCCAAATGGGCAACTCCTAAGCTATATTTCTTCAGAAAATGTGGCCATCAAATCTATACAAAACATGTATTGTGTAAAATGCAGCTCATACAAGAAATATCAAGTATGTAGGCTTGGCTTGTATATTACACCATATTTCTGAGCGTCTAAACCCAATAATCTCGTCCAAATCTAATACTTTAGCCCTTATATTAGGGGCACATTACATGTTCAATATATTAAGAGTATGCATAAGTATGTACTCTTAGTTATCCACTGACATCTTTGTTCCACTTCTGTAACATTTACTGGTCCAAGTCAAGGTATTACCCAACTCTGCATTTTGTTTTTTCTTGTGGATCTTATAGGTACATTCTTTTAAATTGTTTATTCACTGTTGATATTAGTACTTTCTCTCTCTGCTGAGACCATGCTGGAAATCAATCGCATTAGATGACACACACCATGAACTAGCACTTTTTCTTTATGTCTGTCCATCCCTCCAATCAGTGTATAGAAGTTACTTTTTTAGGCTACACCTCCAAAGTGGTAGTCCAAAGTCAACAACATGGCCAGCAGCTGAGGGATTCAGGGACTCTGCAGGCAGGTTCCAAGTAACCCCCCCCCCTCAAAAAGATATGAAGATGTATAATGAAAATTTTATCCTAATGAAAAAAAAGCAAATTGTATCAGTGCAACCAAGAGCTAAACAGCTAAAGAACTAAAATATTTTGAGATTTAAAAGCCTAGGAAAGTAAGAAGGGTCTTCTGCAAGCACCAGAAAGACAACAGTGGAATTAGCAGGTTAGACTCACTGAGGCAGGCATTCCAACTGAGGTGTCAATACCAAAAAAAGCCCTCTCTTCTGTAAGTGCCCACTGTAATTCTTGTAGCAGAAGTGCCCTGGGAAAGGCTTCAGAAGGTGACATTAGTGTCCAGGTATGTATAACTGGGAGTCTTATTGTGGGGAGGTTCTATCTTTATTTAATTTATTCATTGAATATATCTCCATAGAAGTCTTCATTTATGAATCCATCCTTTTCAGTTTTCCTACAATTGCCCCATAGTTTAAAGTTTGATCAGATTATCAGCCAGTTGATAATTATCCTTAACTGCTTCCCAGTATGGATTGAACACAATAAACCATTCATGTCCACGTTTGTTTGTTTTTCAAGAAAAAGCAGTCATGCTGGGGAAGACCGTCACATGAATGCGTATGGGTACTGCATGAGCCAACAATGCTGCCATTTGTCCTGGCACACTTAGAACCTATGTTGTGGAATTCTTTGCTATGTCTTCACGTCATTACATTTGTTGAAGCTTGTTATCCAACATGAGAGATAACTAGGTGGCTTAAACCATGGTAATTTAAACAATCTGAGGAAGTGAGCTGGTTTTGCAGTGGGTAATAACAACAGCTAATATCCTTAATGTTTTCAGAACATCCTGTACAAAAGTGGTATTGTGATCGTGCTAAGCCGTTATTCTGAACTGATGGGGATTCCATTCTCTCATTTTCTAATCAAAATCCTGATATTCCTACCTTAATTACTGATGAGTAGAGGGAACGCATTCATTATGAGATTCAATTAGTGTCTTAAACTTGGGCTGTTTACATGTTCAACACTTGAACTTTGTCTTGTTAAAAGGGGATAGCTGAACTGCATGTTATAATGAAAGGTGGAAAGCAACGAATTTTTCCTGCGTAGTCATTCTCTTAGCCTTGTATCACAGGAATGCGCTCCAAATCGGTGATAAATCCAGGTGCTTTTCTGCACAATTTTCAGCCGTGGGTGGGAGCCAGTACAGGCCACATTTTTAGTTCATGTGGTTACTTGGTCACTTCATTTACTACAAGCATAGCGTAATAGTTGACTGCCCGTTGATAAAAAAAGTTAGAGTTTTAACCACATTCTAAGACCCATATCTTCATATATTTATCTGTAGTACTAAGCCACTTCTAATGATATTCAGAGCTTAAAGGTAAATACTTAACCTGACACAATCAATTGTAACAATTTACTTTTTCAGTATTGAGGACATAACACAGTGGTACAAAAAGTGACACAACAAGTATTAATGAAATAATTGTGTTTGTGTAACAAGCAATGTTTTCTAGCTACTTTTAAAAGTTATCTTTAAATGATTTTCAACTGGAATTATAAAAAAAATTATGCCACTCTCTGCAAATGTTGGAATAGTGAGTGACCAGCATACATGTTGTTAGGGCAGGTGGAAGCAGAAAGAAGAGGAGAGACGCAGCAGAACATTGACAAAACTTAATTGCACAGGCTGTTTGATCCAATGCTTTAGGACAGCCTTTCTCTATCCAACACTTTTCAGATGTGTTAGACTACAAGTCATTCTGCTTCACTCAGCAATTGGATTGTGAGATCTGTACATAACTGGGAAGTGTCACATGGGGGAAAACAACTCAAACACCTAAAGCAGTACTTTTTAAAGTCACCACCAATAAAATTGCCACTTGTGTGTCAACCAAAATATTATATGCTATTTTCTCTATCTGTCCTGTGTGTTCTAACATTTATGGTTCAGCTGTAAAAAAAGTGTTAAAATGTTTGATATTAGTGTTCAGCATTTTCCTCATCTAGTGTAAATACAAGTGCATTAAATGTTTGGATTCACTAATGGTTAATAAAATGCATAGAAGCTTTTTGTACATGACATGGCACAACTGTTTCCTTGTAGTATGTAAATGAAGGTTTTTTTGCTGCAGGATGCCCCAAAAATTCCCAAATACAACACTGGTGGAGAATGTAAGTCTACTTCTGATTTTGAAAAACAAGTCTATTTTAATGTTAAGCAGTATGTGGATAGGGGTCTGCAACCTGCTTTAAGACTGTCAGTCCGAGAAGTTCTGTGGAGAGACAATTCAATTTTTTATTTGGCAAAGGACAGATAAGGAGAAACAGGGTCATAGAATCATAGAGCTAGAAGGGGACTTATGGACCACTGAGGTCAACCCCCAACTCAAGGCAGGTTCTTCAGCTAAAGCATTCCCAGCAGGTAGGTGTTTGACCTCTTTTTGAAGACATCCTGAGAAGGAAACCCTACCACCTTTCTAGACAATTGGTTCCACTGCCAAACCTCTATCACTGCCAAGAAGTTCATTCTAATGGTCAATCAAAATCTACTTTCCTGTAACTCCAAAACATTAGACCTGGTCCTATCCAATGGAGCTGCAGAGAACAGGCCCGTCCTCTCCTCTCTGTGACAGCCCTTGAGGCATTTAAAGAGTGCAATCATGTCATTTCTCAGTCTTCTCTTCAACAAGCTGAACATGTCCAGCTCCTTCAACCTTTCCTCATATGTTTTGTCCTTCACATCTCTTATCATCTTTCTTGCCCTTCTTTGAACCTGCTCCAACTTGTTTATATCCTTATTTAAATGAAGTGCCCAGAAACGAATACAGTACTCTAGATGAGGCCTGACCAGCATAGAATATATGGGACTTTTCTCAATTTTGGAAACTATGCTTCTACTAATGCAGGCTAAAATAGCATTCATCATTTTTGCGGCACCATCACACTGCTGGAAAATGTTCAGCTTAAGATCAATAGTAATTCCAAGGTCCATTATACATGTAGTACTGCTAAACCATGTATCCCCCATCCAACACCTGTGCATTTGGTTTTTGTGGCCTAAATGTAGAATTTTGTATTTGTGTCTACTGAATTTCATTTTATCAATTTCTGCCCAATTTTCTACTTTATCCAGGTCCTTTTGAATTTTGTTCTTATCTTCCAATCTGTTACCATCCCTCCCACTTTTCTGTCATCTGTAAACTTGATAAGGATTCCTTCCAGCTGAGGTACTCCGCTCAAGACCTCTTTCCAGTTCAAAGAGCAGCAACTGATGACAACTCTTTGAGCATGGTTTTCCAGCCAGTTATGGAGTCATCTAACACTGTTCCCATCCGTTCCACACGTAATCAGTTTGCTAATCAAAATATTATGGAGGGGCCTTTTAAAATGTTTTGCTGAAATCCAGATAAATGACATCCACGGCACATACACCATCTACTAAACTAGTGGCCTGATTTATTATTTTTTTAAAAGATGTAAGATTAGTTTGACAGGATGTGTTCTTGACAAATGCATGCTGGCTGCTACTGATCAGTGAATTGTCATCAAGTTACTTGCAGACAGAATCCCATATAAACTGTTCCAATATTCTTTCTAGAACTGAGGTCAGGCTGACTGGTCTGTACTTCCCTGGATTTTTTTTTCCATTTTGCCTTTTTTGAAGAGAAGGACAATGTTTGCCCTCCTCCAGTCCTTTGGGCTAGTTTTGAGCCCAGGGCCTCACTTTGCCCACCTGTGGCACAGAACCTGTCAATTAACTAGAAATGGAGGGTGCTCATCCAGTGATGGATACTTGTCAATTTGTGCAACCTGAGGATGTGGACAAAATCCTTGGAGAGATGAGAGTCACCACATGGGTACTAGACATAACAACAAGGATGCCAGAAGAGGACTTGCTGAGTGGGTGAGCGAAATTATTAATACTTCTTAATTACAAGGCAGGGTTCCAACATGCCTGAAGGAAGATGTTAAAGAAGGTTTCTTCTGAGAAAACTTTTCCTGGATACTACTACACTAGATAACTATTGGCTAGTCTCCAGCCTTCCCTTTTGGAGCATAGTGCTAGAGCATGTGGTGGCTTCTCAGGCCCAAGGGTTCCTGAATGAGGTGGATTATCTAGATCCATTTCAATCTGGTTTCAGACCTGGTTTTGGAATTGATGCAGCTTTGCTCACCTTGGTGGGAAGAGGAATCTGTCCTGGAGTTCTCAGATGCTTCTGATACCATCAACCATGGCATCTTTCTGAGTCACCTCTCTGGGATAGGGTTTGGAGGTCCCGTTCTATAGTGACTCTGTTCTTTCTTGGAGGGGCACTTTCAGAGGGTAGTGCTGGGGGATTCCTACTTGACTCCCTGGCCATTGGTCTCAGGATTCAGTCTCATCCCCTATGCTATTCAACATCTGCATGAAACTGCTGGTAGAGGTTGTCCAGAGTTTTGGGGTCAGTCAGGTATCATCAGTGTGCTGATGATGTCCAGCAATATTATTCATTTCCATCTAATTCCAAGGAATCAGCGACTGGCAGTTTTAATGGACTGGATGAAGGCAAACAAGTTGAAACTTAACCCAGAGAAGACAGAGGTGCTCCTGTTCAGTCAAAAGACAGAGCTAGGAACAGGGATTCGGCCTGAGTTAGACCGAGGTTACACTCTCCCTGAAAATGCAGACTTGCAGTTTGGGGATACTCCTGCATTCAGGTCTGAGCTGGAGGCCCAGGTTTCAGCAATGATCAGGAGTGCTTTTGCACACTTAAAGCTCGTACACCAACTGTGTCTGTTCCTAGAGAAGTCAGATCTGGCCATGGTGGTACATGCCATGGTTATATCCTGTTTGGATTACTGTAATGCACTCTACATGGGGCTGCTCTTGAAAAAATGCTTAGAAACTTCAGTTGGACCAAAGAGCTGCAGTCAGGTTGTTAACTGTGGATGGCTTCAGGGAGCACACAACATCCATATTGCAACAGCTGCACTGGTTTCTAGTCTTTTTCAGGGCACAATTCAAAGTGCTGATTGTGACTTATAAAGACTGATAAAGCTTATAAAGTGACTTATAAAGCTAGAACTCAGGTTATTTGGAGGACATTATCTATGAATCTATTATCTATGAATCTATCTATGAATCCATATCTATGAATCCATTAGAGCTCTAAGACCTTTTGGAGAGCCCCTTCTCTCAGTCCCATCACCTTCTTGGGCTTGTTTGGTGGGAACAAAGGAGCGGGCCTTCTCAAGACCTGCTCTTTGGAACTCCCTTCTTAGAGAGGCCGGGATGGCCCCATCCTTGCTCTCCTTCCATTGGCAGGTAAAAACATTTCTGTGCCAGCAGGCTTTTACAAATTGACTAGGGTTGTGCTTTTAATGTTGTGCAGTGCTATTTTTAGGTGTGTATATAGCCTTTCAGTGTATTTTAATATTTAAATGTTTTATCTTCATAATTTTTTCTGAAATATGTTTATTATTTATTAATGCTTTCATATTGTTTTTAATTTGTTTGGTTTTGTATATCTTGTTAGCTGCCTTGAGTCCATTACGGGGAGAATGATGGGATATAAATGAATAAAATAGTAGTAGCAGTAGCAGTAGTAGTAGCAATAATTATAATGATGATGATGATGATGATGATGATGCAAAAGTGGCCATTTATGTCTACTGCCAAGGTATGGCACAACTTTAAGAAAAGAGGAACTACAGTTGGCCCTCCACATTTGATAGGGTTAGGGGCACAGGATTCCCACAAAAGTGGAAAACTTGCAGATATCAAAGTGTTTGTGTCTGTGGAAAGGGGTCTGAGGCATTGTGGGAAAAGCGGGCACCCAGGCTCCAAACCAGATGAGGGAAAGGGGAGGGAAAGGGGATAGACCAGCATGGTGGCTCTATATTTTATCTCTTGCCCATCTCCTTCCTTGAGTGTGTGTGAGGCTTCAGGAGAGGGCGTGTGGTGCTAAGAACAGGACTGTGAGCCAGCTGGCCAAGCAGTGGCTGGTAGAAGAGGACCAGAGGCAGGCTTTTAAATAGTTGCATGGCCTGATTGGAGCTGCCAAGAGGGAAGGTTCCTCCAGAAAAGATGCAATTGAGGGAGGGAGGACAGAGGTTGGAGAAACTCACAAATAATCAAATCCATGAAAGTGAAACCCACAAATGTGGAGGGATGACTGCAATTTCTTGTTGCCTGTATTCACTCAGATTAATTCAGAGATGGGATGAGCAGAATTGTACACAGCATTCCAGATGTGATTTCACTATCACTTTTTAGAAACAAATTATATTGCTGCTGAGGGAGAAAGTGGAAAAAATAAACACATTTGCAGTATTTTTCTTTGAGGTAATTCAATGCGGAAAGAATTTTTAGTGACAATAATTCATTCTGACTTGTCAGTGATCTCATATGACTGACAAGAGTTCTGGAGAATATATTATGAATGCACTTGAAAAGTATGTTCATATATATGTGTATGTGAGTCAAACCAAATGTTTATCCTAGTATTCATCTGATAGAAGTTACAAGTTGAAATCTACATGAAAAGGTTCAAAGCGGAAAGGCTGAATCAGAACCAAAGTAGAAAGACAGAAAACAAAGATGACCCTGAAATGACTCCAAAGTTTTCAATGACTTGATTCTCTGCTAAGAAGTCACATTATTTTTCATTGTTTATTAAAGAAGCTCTGAGAAGACGTGATGCTTTTTCACACAATTGGCTTTACATGCCCCAAACTTAACTGATATTTGTAGCCTGTTGCTGTTCCCTTAATACCACAGCATATTCAAGCTGTTAATAGTAGGATAATGTTTACAAAATTACTCACCTTGACAGTCATTAATGTTTAATTATCATAATTCTAATTTTTTTTAAAAAAAAACTTCTACAATTGCTAACCTGACAGGCTCCCAACAAACATCTGAACCCAATTTGCTTCAAGAATGCATGAGATGAAATCTGAAATCTAACATGAGCCCAACAGAAAATATTTTCACAGCTGCACAGTCTTTGAACTCAGAGGAACTCATAACCCATCCCCTAAGATTTTCTCACTGGTGTATCTTAAGGGAAAAGATGGGAGGGAGGTAACTTTTAATAGGACAGTAAACATGGGTGGACATCCTGGGAATCAGCCTAACATCCCCAAGCAAACCGGTAGAGTAAGAGATGGCTCAAAGTCAGCAACACTTACTCAAACTCGAAAAGTGTAATGGGCATATGAACCCATTTACCCAAACTAGGTAAATGGGTTCATATATTTATTGCAGTTTTGTAGTAAACTCTAGAGAACTCCCACTGTTTCCTGCTCAAAAACGTCACTTCATGACCTCTTTAGAAAAATTCATTTATGCAAAAATACGTGCTTCTCTGGTAAGAAAAAAGTAGTTTCTTAACAAAAAGAGAAATATGATTGTACAGAAAACAGTACAGTTTGAAAGAAAAGAAAAGAAAAGAAAAGAAAAGAAAAGAAAAGAAAAGAAAGAAAAAAAGAAAAGAAGCACTGCTCCCTGCGCAAATATGTTGCATTTTGTGGAAAAGATTTCTGTGTAGCCACTGTGTGTGTCACATAAAACATATAAAAACAGAACAGAACAATGTGAGAGATTCAAAGCTTTGAAAACATTTTTATGAGTACTTCCAGGATCTCCCAGCCTGGGTGGCTACTGGGTATAGTTTAAAAATTTAGCCACGGGAAGGGAATCCTAAACAAGAGGGAACCAAAGGACTGAGACTTAATTCTTCGAAGTTTTCTACCTCCAACAATGGTAAAACTGTCATTGGACTACAATTTGAGACTACAATTTGGCAAGTTTTACCCCTATAGCACCTTGAAGTTTTTGCTGATATAATAGTACAGAGACAATACTCTGTGCCTAAGGAAGGGGCAGTTAGCTTCACACAGGATAGGGGCAGCTGGATCTCAACAGAGGTTACTTTTCTTCTGCTAATGGAACTGAAATTTTATTATTTATCTTTTATTACTCTTTGTCTCTGGTCCTCACATAGACAATACAGGGAATGGCATTGAAATCCCTCAACGCCATCTTAACAGACAACATCTCAGACAGCATGAATGCCTGTGTCTCTAACATTGTCACAATTTTTCTCCTGTTTTTTAAATCTTTGCTCGATGAAGGAGGCAGTGAAGCTTTGAAAGCCTGCGCAGTGTAATTTGTGCTTTGGAGCTGGCCCCAGAAAAGGTATTGCTGCTTGTGAATTTTGTATTTTTGCTATTTTATCTACTTTTGAGTACAAGAAAGAAAAGTACAACTTTTACAATTTTTGTAACCACAACAGTAACTCACTACTTTGGCAGGGAGGATGCCATTGTAACTAATCACTTCTTAAAAGTCAGTTTTATGACAAAGAAGCTAGAGAAGCTAATCCATGACAGAAGACTATTGTGATGGCAGAACAGTTAATCCAGATCCATAAATATAATATATGAGAGGCTAGAAAATTAAAATGTTAGATTTCCTTCTTATATAACTCATTTTACCAGAAAAATATCAGAAGTCTCAAAGCTTCCTACTTATTTTTTCTCTGTTTAATTTCTACATTTATAAATTATTTTATTATTAATTTAAAAGTCAAAGAAAAATAATATTCATCTTGATTCCTAATCTTAAATATTGCTTCTATGATCCAAAACTCATATTTGTAAGTATAGAATCAAAATAACTTTACTTAGTTGCAATTGCTAATGTTACACAATGATTTAATAACTTTTTCCATGGAGAAAAATCTAACATTCTACTATTTTGTTTTTGTGTTTGTATTCACAGGGACTGTGTATTTTAAAAAGCAAATAAACAACTATTATCAAACAGAACAAACCCAAACACATTCAATAAGCTGAAATAGAAGTTTTAAAGCTTTCTCTAAATGTAAAATTCAGCTGCCATGCAAGTATGACGGAATACACATCAAGTGAAATTTGCAAGTTGTTGTTACCAACTTTTTTACAAAGAGACAAAGAAATACTCAGAATGCACGTAGCGCTCCATTAAGCTTTTTATTTATTTCTATTGGGCATTATGCCAGGCTAACAACTGCCAGTTCATACCCCACTTGGGACTGAGAAATCTGGCTGTGGTCAAGAAGTTGGGCAAGAGGGCCTTCAGTGGCATTGCCTATTGCTAACGGTGTTCAGGGAGTGGAAGCAGTCTCCACAGCATGCTCTGGTCATTCACCTTGGTGGTAATGACTCAGGTTTGTTCAAGAGAAAGGCCTTGACCATACAACCCATCCATTGGCCTTTCCACACTACACTGCTATAGTGCTATTATTCCACTTTTAACGTCCTATAGAATCCTGGGGTTTGCAGTTTAGAGAGGGGCATTTAGAATTCTTAGCCAGAGAGCTCTTTGGCCTCAGTAAGCCCCAGAATTCCACAGGATGTTGAAAGTGGAATAATAGCACTGTAACAGTGCAGTGTGGAAAGGCCCCATGACAAAAGGTCAATAAAGTCTTCTTGGGGTGTCTATATTTTGGTCTGCTATTCTTCACAGGCAAGTGTGTGTGTGTGTGTGTGTGTGTGTGTGTGGGGAGACACCCAGTGTATTGACACAGCTTGGAGAAGGGTAAATATGGAAATTCAGAATGCCTTGTTGGGTGGGGGGGTTTGGATCACTTTTTGCCACATCCCCAGATAACTTTTTGGAGCCCTGATCTCTACAGGTCTGATGGCATCCATTTATTAGAGGCAGATAATCTGCTATTCCTGGGAGATCTGCAGTATGAAGTGAGGGCCCTTTTACCTGTCACAGATAAGAGGCAAGTATCTGCTGAGCTTCTATTCCCCACCAACCCCACAGGTTGGCCTTCCAGCAGCAGACTAGCTGGTAAGCAAGCCAGCTTTTGGGTTCTCCTCAAGGCTCAGGTGTTATGTCCAGGGGAAGCTGTGGTCTGGGACAGATCATCTCTCAGCTGCTTCCAAACTAGGTTGCTCCCCACTTCTGTATATCTCAGGGATTTAAAGTTAAATAGGTTAATGGTTAAAATAAAGTGACTCATATTGAAACCAGTATTTGTTTCAGGTCCATTTATTCCATGGTTGGTCAACAATTATTTTCAGTTATTTGATGCACAGTGGATAACTGTATAAGCAAATAAATTTTTCAGTTTGCTCAACAATATATTGTACACACTTGGCATGAGAGGTAAAAACATAGATTATGAGTATTTGTGACTTTATTTTGAAGCTCATACTTAAAAGGACAATGTTACCCAGCCACTGTAACTTAATTGGCATTCAATATCCTTTTACATTTTTTTACAACAATCTAAAATATCATGCATTTCCCATGGATGAAAAGGTACATGGATGTTTTCTCCTTATTTATCCAAAGTCTTGTTCACACCTAAAGTAATTCAAAATAATCTCACTGTCATTAAAAGGAATACCTGAAGAGTAAAATACCCTTTAATTTAGGGAAGGAAGAAGGTACTTGATATATTCCTTAACTGATTAGAGATAAACAACAATTTCTTTTTAATTCAGAATACAGAAAGATATAAACAACCACCTTTTATAATCAACGAGTAATCTTAACTTTTTGTAAATAGTGATGATTCATTTATCTGGAATGATTTTTTCCTCCCTATGAAAAGTAAGTTCTAAGCAGAGAATACCGAAATAGCTGACAAACAACTAATCATCTCTTGACGTGGTCAGTCACTTGTTTCTTGTGAAAGGCTGCAGACTTAATTCAAAGATGCATCAGCTGTAGGTAGCTGCGATGAGCAGCACCACCACCACCACCACCATTATTTATAACCTGCTTTTTCTCCAAAACTGAGACTCGAGTCTCATCTTGCAACAGAATTATTCTTCTGCTAACATCATTTCTCTTCTGCTACAGACCCGCCAAAACAACAGACTTCTGTTGGCTGGGAACTGCTGGCAGGAAAACCAAAAATGGGGTACAGAAGGTGCAAAGTGACACAGTAGTAATGTTACACTAGATACAAATATCTTCCAGCTCAGAGATAGAGCTCCAATGCCAGAACAAAGTAAGGCCAGGTCAGGAGTTGTCCTAAGTAATGTCAAACACCCAAAGGCTGGGAGGGAATTGGATTCAGCCCAGCTTCTTCTAGCATTGTGTCAGCTCATCCGGCCCTTAGCTAGTTAGTACTGTGCATTATTTGGTTAGCATTATTCATGTTTGTCATCAGAGAAGGAATACCAGAAGAGTAAAATCTGGCATATATAGGCAGGTTGTAGAAAATTTTCAAAAATGGCTGAGAAACCAGGCAAGAAAAATAAGAAGTGGGGTTGGATACAGATTAAGAGGGCGACTCAGGAGCAGGTATGACAAGGCTTGCCTTGAAAATGGAGAAGTTTAAGTAGCAAGCAACTGACCGGAAAGATGACAGACAAAGAGAAGAGAAACCACCATTACGGATACCTGGATAATTAATAATTAATAATTAATAAGAGGATGTACCAAAAGCTTTAATTTTGTTCTCAGCTGAGTCTGAGTCTCCATTCACCATCCTTCACTATGCAAGCCCAATGCTCCAGTACACAAAAGTCCTGTTGTAAGTTGTCGCAGGACTGATTTTCTCCAAGGGAAGAATGAAGAACAAGACAGCAGAAGTTACCAACTGATGGATTGACTGATCATTTTTATATCTTGCCTTTCTCTTGATCTTGCACCCAAGCTGGCTTACAGCATAAATTAAAACAATGTGCAGCTAACTATACGAGAATAAAAAGTTTTTAAAACACAGTTAAATAATTAGCTATCCCACTACTACAACATCAATTTAAAACAATATAAAAGCATTTAAAAACATAGTAAGAATAAAAATACAGCTGTTACAGTATAAAAAAAATTGAAAGTACAAAACTATATTAAAAGTTTCAACCTTTGTAATGTTAGGATCGTCCAGCACAGGGCAGGCAAACAGGCTCGATTTGAAGGGATACTATTGTTTTTGCATAATGCACAAACCATATTTGAGACACCATGATGCCTGACCATTCCACCATTGCTAAAGTCGTAGGATTGTATGTGCTCTCTTTACTTTCACCTCCCTGACCTGCCACATTTAAAAGCAACAGGAAAAAGTAACACTGCAAGTGAAACTGCCTCATGATCAGACTAATTATTAGGAAATGTATGACAAGTCTGACTTCTGAAGGCAAAGCTTACAGAGCAGGGTTAACAAGGTGAAATCTCTCCTCCTGCTGAAGAGACAAAGGGGTATATTGTCTCTCTCTCTTACACACACACACACACACACTGAAAATGAGTAGTAATTTGAGATATGTGCATAAATATCTGCAGAATGGGTAAGACAGTATTATATGTGGGAAAACAAGATTCAGTGTAGTGTTTATATACAAAGGAGGGTTGCAGTTCAATCATATTAGGTAACCGAGAAACTATGGGAAATGGATATAGGAACTTAAAAGAAAGAATGGACTGTTCTGTAAATTAGGGTATATAAGCACATTAGGGAGCACGAGCGCGTGTGTGTTGTGCATGCATGTTTATTCATTATTTATTTATTTCATTTATATCCCACCTTTCTCCCATCATTGGATTCAAGGCAGCCTACAGATCTTTAAAAAACCACACTACAATTTAAAAAGTTCTTCATGCAAAAGTTAAATGCAATTAAACTAAATGTGATATTAAAAACACAAGTTAAAATACCACTAAAACATATAGCATTAAATAGCATAATGAAATAGAAAAACACTACACTCCTCCATTAAAAGGTCTACCTGCTGCACCATGCTAAGAATAGAATCCCTTCTTAAATAAAAAGGTGTTTACTTGACAGTGGAAAAACAAAAGGGAAGGAGGCCAAATGGACCTCCTGGAGAAGAGAACTGCACAACTTGGGAGCAGGACCAAGCATCCTTATATGAAAAATACAGGAAAAGGGAACTGTGTCTTCAGAAAGTGGGCAAAATCTCTGGACAGAATAAGGAAAGACAAATGTTTGGCAACAGATTGCACCATGAGGGTCTTTGGGGACAGTTAAAATGTGTAGTTTTTAAAGACAGCCAGCTTGGTATAGTAGTTTGAATGCTGGATTAGGACTCCAGGAAATGAGGATGTGAGACTGTGAATCTTCACTTGGCTGGGGAAAACCCCTGGGTGACTGTGGGCAACTTGCACTCCCTCCCCTCCAAAGGAGGGCAAAGGCAACCCCTCTCTGAACAATTCTTGCCAAGAAAACCCTATGATCGATTTGCCCTAGGATCACTATAACTGGAAAATGACTTGAAAACATGCAAAAAAAGCTGGCAGAAGTTTTTACAGGCAGCCAGTTTCAATCAGTTAAGATACAATGCAAAGGAAAATAAAAATACAAGGTGAAATGATAATATTATACTATTAAGGACTGATCCTTTTAACTTCTGGAGAAGTGTTTGCAGTAAATGTGCATGAACCATAAGAAATGGTGGATATACTATGAGTGCCATCTACTGGGATGCTACTCCTAGCTTTAATTCATTGTCATTGCCTTTATAAGCATTTAGAGTATCTTGCAATCCATCCCTGCCTAGATTAATGTAGCTGCTTATCAGCTCCAGGATATCAGTCTCTGTAGCCTTAATTACTGGCTTGTCAGATTCCAGGTTCCTTTCATTATGACCTCAGGGAAGTGTGTAACTTCCTGCCATTTCCAACCCATTCTTATTCAAGTTCTCTTACAAATAGCTTTATCACACAGCTTATACTGAACTGTATAAATGGTGATTCATTTATAAATGTCATAACTACAATGGTGTAACTTAATTACAAGATCTTAATAGCAATTTCTGTGGGTTTAGTGGATTTAGTGGCAATCCAGTCCTCTCCCAGTTGGCCTAATTTGAAGCTATGATTACATTGTTGAATAGAAAATAGGGGTATGAGAGTGTTTGGAACTGCATATTAACTTTAATCAGATAGATCAAATTTCAGGTAAAGACAGTTTCAGATACATAATGTACACGTCCTGACATATTTTTTAATATTTAAATACAAACAACCGAGCATAGTTCTAATTCAATAATCAGATATATATTATTCCATGCAATTTGTTTATTTTAATTTTTATTTAATAGCCTGCTTTTCTCCCAATATGGTACCCAGTATGGTTCAAAATCTGAGTTAAAAGAAAGTACAGTTAAAGCAATTGACAGCAGAAACGTTAATAATTAATTAACTAATTATCACCTCTTTCTCCCAGGATAGGTACAAAGTTAAAAACATAAATCATATTATAAATAAGAAGTTAAAACAATTCCTATAATAAAGTCAAAATACAAGAATAATGATACAAATACAAATACAACACATCCCACTTAAAAGATTTTCTGCAACAGTCAGCACTCAATGGCCTGTGTAAACAGAAAGGTTGTTGCTTGCTGATAGATAAAGAGGAGAGAGGGGGTCAATCTTGCTACTTGTTGCTTTATTGAGGTATCTGTTGATAACAGTGGGATTTTGTGAACATTTAAAAAGTGATTTAAGAAACAATGTCTGACAGTATAAGTGACAATTAATTTAAGGCTGGAACACAAAACTGAAGGGTTTTTCTCATTTCCCCACCTGTTCACTTTGGTAGCATTTTGTAGCATTCCCATTGTATATATGCAGTCATTCACACAGTGTTTGTTGTTTTTGTGTTCCTTCAAGTCATTTCTGACTTATGGTAACCCTCTCACAGGGTTTCCTTGGCAAGATGTATTCAGTGGGAGTTTGCTTTGCCTTTCTCTAAAGTTGAGAAAGAGTGACTTGCCAAAGTCCTCCAGCACTCCAACCACTAAACCACGCTTCCAATCTCATACAGTGTACAAATAAGAAAAAGAGAGCAGAGAAAAGAGGAGGAGGCAGAGGTGGTAGTGGTATTTAAGAGTATGGGTGTAATGTAGACTCAGTGTTTGGAGATTTATAATTAGTTAGTTGGCTTTTGTTCTCTTTAATTATTAGCAACTACAGTGTATCTACATAGATCTGGCATTACAAAAAGTAGATTAAACCCTTCCTTGTGCCAGTTTCTCAAATAAACCCCAATCCTAAAGCTTCTGTTACCCTGTATTGTATTTGCATTGTCTTGCAGAGTACACAGCGGATTGCAGGAGTGATGTTAATGAGGAAAAAATTGGTGCAGGGGAAAGGTTTAAGCTTCATTTATCAGCATCCAGTCCTAATTCACAGCTGGCATTAAATACATTAGAAAGTGTAAGACAAAGAGTCTCAGACGACACCTGATATAATGGAATTGTAGGAAAGTTAGAATTTGTATTTAACAAATTGCTAGCATAACCAGGCAAAAACATCTCATGAACAATCCAAGAAGAACAGATGGAACAGTTGGCACATATGTTCACTATGGTTAAACCAGAAAGTAGCAAAAACAGCACAAGTATTATGAAAAGGGAAGAAGTACTTCTCTTCCTCTACATGTTGATCAAAGCTAGGGCAGTAGGTGGCTCTCTAGTATTACTTGTCAGCCTCTAATAGAAGATATGCAAACAGAACATTATGGTTCTGCATTGCTGAATTAATCTTAAGAATATATGCTTCATGGATACTGAAGCATGATAAAGTATCCAAAATAAACAGAGATTGATTTATTCCAACATTAATTACAAAAAATCATGCTCTGTGGTTTTGTTTTAAGAATAGTTTGGATTAAAAGCAAAATAAAGCCATGTTTTCTAGATGGGATATTACATAAGACCTAGACATTTTTTTTTTCCTGAACTGGAAATGTAAAAGGTCTAACTCCAGCAACGCTAAAAGAAAATCTTCATTGTTACTTTTCCCAGAGAATATTGACTCAGTATAAAGTAAATCTGACTTACAGTACTGCTGTCCATTGAGGAGTTCTGTGATTTTCTCTTAGAGCAAAATCAAGTATTTACCTCCTTCTGGTAAGCCAAAAATAGCCACAGCATTTTTCTCTCCAAATAAACCTGCTGTGTGAGTTAAAGCTAAGATTGTCAGGCTCCTCACATAATCTTTCACTTCCCTGCAAATGTCCTGTGTGACTATGGAGTTCAGATACCTAGACACTAGGGTTTCCTCTAAAACCTCTTTACCAATTCAGAAATGCAAATATATGCATTTCTTTCTCCAAGTCCTAAGGTATACTGACATTTTAAAAATCCTTTCATAGTTTTACACGTCAGACTGAAGTTGGCCTCTTACCTAATCCCAAATCTGGGACACCTAGATTATTTAAAATCTGACATTTCAGTGAAATGAGAAAAGCAAGTCCTCTCAATGGCAGATAAACTTAGAAATGAAGATCTTGCCTTAACAAGTGATTCAGAAATGAAACAGGGAAGTACCAGAGTAACATGCAAGCCAATAAGATTCTCATCTGATCTTTAGTAAAATAATTTTGAATGTTTGGATGGATAATCAAGACACGATTCCCCATGTTTTTTTTTTAAAAAATCCAAACATTACTGAGCCAATATGAAGCCAGGCTATCTACATATCTATCAACTTGATTTATTTGATTTATATGCCATGTTTAACTCAAATGGGACTCAAATCTGTGCCATGCCACTATAAATCATATGAATTGGGACAGTGGTGGCTGGTGCCTTTCATCTAAGAGGAGGTGAACCTGCTTTAAGTTTTATTTCAGACTTTAAAGGAGCTATCCCAGGTATTGAAACCATTTTGGGGATTGAGTCCAACACTTTGGAGAGCTTCTTTAAAGTCCAGAATTAAACCCAAAGTAGATTCATTGCACCACTAAGATGGAAGTCACCACTGATGAGAAGAGTGATGCCACACTTGAAGTCAATGCGTGATGCTTCACGTAAAGCTAACGAAGCCAAGAATTAACCACGTAATGGTTCTATAGCTTCCAGGCAGATTTCACACCATAGCTCCAGGTATATGAATGCTGTTTGATCATTGTATAGAATTTAAATTTGCCATCAGGACCGGGGAATTTGCTTCATTTGGGAGGTCATGAGAGCCCTCTTTTGGCAAGAGTCTTCTTGCTCCCCAGATATTCCCCAGTGAGGCCTGATTCCAGGGTTTCTTGGACTGCCATTTGTACATGGTTTCAAGTTCTCAACAAAGGAGAAGGTGCTTCTCCCAGGGAGTTTGCAGAAAGGAGATTCTTTGAACAGTTCCTCTTTCATCTGGTTCAAAGTCTCCATTTATTCCTTTCTGTCAGAAAAGTTACATCGCCAGACAGTAAAAATATTATGGGTGGATTTTTGGAACTTGCTCAATCACACAAATTTAAACACTTGGATGTAGGGAAGTGGTTAGCAATGTTCACACACAGAAAGATGGGCAGAAAGAAGGAACATATTCAAGAGAAGAAATAAAGTTCTATAATGAACCCCTATGCAGTCACATATTGGCTATGAAATAAGTAGGCACTAATTACTATATGCAGACATGCTCCTAAATATTCACTTCTACTGGTACAACTTTCCTCCAAGCATGCTCAATAATATGACTCCCAGTGGTAGCATACATTCTGAATACTTCCAGGTTTCCATGCCAAAATACATTTTAGTCGTACTAAGTTTGAGGAAATACAAGTTTAACGGAACCTGTTTTATGTTATATAGAATTTATGACACCACTATTAGCAAATGGATCATTAAGGAGCTTTAACTGACTGTCTCATGAGGCAGTGATGTGTAGGTGTCAGGAAAAGCTCAGAGCTGATTTGTCATATAATGACACTAGGTAACAAAGAAATGAACACCTGAATCTATTCACTGCCCACATCAGTACTGGCTTCCTTCCACCCATTTTCTTAGAAAAGAAGATCAATGACTTTTAATGCTCATCAGTTATGCACTAAAACCTAGAGAAATGTTAGAAAGATACTAATGGTCAAGATAAACTGACTATCAAGTTGAACAAATGGAAAGGTGACATCTTACTAAGAGGTTATCTTTATTGACTGAAACAAAATAAACAAGAATTTGGAAAATGTTCATGAGAGCAAATGCTCACGGGTGGTGGTATCCTCACAAAATGCTCATGTAAATCGAATGAGAAAGGAAACTAAGGTGTGGGAAATAAAGAATGTTTCCAGATGGGCATCTCCCCCTGACCATACCAATCAAAAAAATTGTGCATCTATTTCATGCTTCCTTATTTAACAGATTTTCTAAATTCAGAAGATGGAAGAGTGGTGGGAAACACGGAACAGCTACATAGAGGAAAGATTATGCTGTTACCAACTCTCCTTCCTGAAACAGCATCCCATGAATGAGGTGGGCAATTGCACAATAAAAACCTCAGCTGGAAACATCCATGGAATCAAAGTATTTTTTCAATGATCCAAAGGGTTGTCTTGTGAGATCTCTCAGGAGATGCTGCTGCCCATATGAATGCATGTTGAAATGTGCCCTACACACCCTTGATGTTCAGCATCACAAGAAAAGACCAGAAGTGTTGAGCAGGCTTTCTTTCAGGTAACATTGGTGCCATTTATTATACGTTTATTATACTATGGCCATTTCTGCATTACACTCTTATAGTGCTATTATTCCACTTTCAGCATCCTATGGAATCCTGGGGTTTGCAGTTTACGGAGGGGCCTTAGAAGCCCCTCTCTAAACTTCAAACCCCAGGATTCCATAGGATGCTGAAAGTGAAATAATAGCACTATAAGAGTGTAGTGCGGAAAGGCCCTATGTTAAGGTGATACCAGGATCTAGGCTGCTTTCACACAACAGAATTACAACATTATGATACCAATGTAACTTCCATGATGACATCCTATCCAATCCTGGGATTTGAAATTTAGGGTGGGGTATTTGGAATCTCACTCAGAGGGCTCTTGTGCCCCAACAAACCACAGGATTCCTCAGAATGCAGCCATGGCTGATAAAATAAAATCCTAATGCTATAATTAAGTAGAGTGATGGGGCCTCAGGATTTCACAGTACACACATGAAAACAATCACAGAATCCTTTATAGAAGCTACCAAGATACAAAGCACCACAAACAAAGTGAACAAGGGACACACTGCCAGAAGTGTCAGGTGCTTACAGATGACTCACAGGGCTACATATTCCAATATGATTTTCTAGCAAACAATTCACCGCTTCACCTCTGCTTCAGGTCACCGATCATTCCAATATGAATGAAAATTTCTTCTTCACATCGATACATGAACCTGTTTGGAGACTGAAAATTTTGGTTGCCCATGCGTTTGTGCTACATGTAAACACAGGTGTTCACACACATGGGCTTCACAGCGTTGCCATCAGTGCTAAAAGTCCTTTTTGAAAACCAAATTACCACTTAAGACTGGATGCTGTCCAAAACACCAACCAATTATCAGGCTCTAAAGAATTATCTGTCTACCAGCCTCAGGGAAAGTCTGGTAAAGAGCAAGATGAAACAAGCAGGAGAAATCTAGTGGGTTCTGCCCTTATTAAACTCCATGAAGGTCATATGTGACATGCCGCATTAATCAACCAAATCAACCAAAAAAAGACTATTCATGAAGGAAAACAATCATTTGACCAATATTTGAAAATTTCTGACTGTTTGCATGGCTGAAATAAATAGGAAGGGTGGCCAACTGAAGCAGATATTAAATAGATTTAATGATAAAAGGAAATTACCTTTAAAAACACACACAAAAACTTGATGACAGTGAGGCTGCATTCTTATAAACTGTTGGGGGAAAAAAAATACTCTACCATATAAAAGCCCTGTTCTTGGGCAATGAGGGAGCAATCTGAAAGAGGGTGGGAAAGTGAAGGCTGAAGGCAACAGTACATAAGTGGATGTTAAAGTAGAAATAGGGAAAATGAGTTTAGGTAGGAAGTCTGCAGGAAAGGAAGATATGCTGACTTAAAACAAAGAGATACTACAAAACTGTTGCAGGAATTTTCCCTATAGGAACTGACCCCCTTCATAGCAGAGAAGGCCACATCCTGCTCTGGTATATAGGCCCTACTTATCTTTACAATGCTAAACCTGCAACTAATAATGGTCAAACTAGACGACACATCTAGCACTTTTTTTTTCCTGGCATACTCTTTTAGTGAGGAAAAATGTCTCTTCATCCTAGCACAAGATCTTCCTAACAACTGGCATGCTTCAGTTCGAGAAGGCAAACTTGAACTTAATTTGCAAGTCTAATGGCTGAGGCATTATCTCTCAGGAATCTTGCAATAAGTAATAAATCTTGGTGGAATGAAAACAGGATAATAATAATAAAGAATGAACATTTTCCTTAACATTTAGTTTGACCTTTAGGAAGAGCTTGAATGTGGGCATGAAAGAAAAGCTTAGGATTTGAGTGAGTCACTGAAGTAGTTCAAAGGGACAAAGGGCCCTTTCTGCACTACACTATTATAGTGCTATTATTTCACTTTCAACATCCTATAGAGCCCTGGTGGCGCAGTGGTTAAATGCCAGTACTGCAACCACAAGGTTGTGAGTTCGATCCTGCCAGGCTCCAAGGTTGACTCAGCCTTCCATCCTTTCGCAGGTCGGTAAAATGAGTACCCAGCTTGTTGGGGGCAATTAGCTAAAAATACATTGTAAACCGCTTAGATAACACTAGTTGATAGGCGGTATAGAAATAAATAAAAGCTAAAAAAATGCTATAGAATCCTGGGGTTTGCAGTTTAGGGAGGGACATTTAGAATTTTCAGCCAGAGAGTTCTTTGGCCTCAGGATGTTGAAAGTGGAATAACAGTGCAGAAAGGCCCAAACATTTAGGTGGCATTTAGGAAGAAGGAACCTGTCATTTTGTTAGTTTTTTGTTCACAGGGAAAACATGGTTTCAAAGTTTCTCTCTGGGGTAAAAGCTTTTTTTTAAATTTAGTGTTCTAACAATGTGTGCCTTTCGTTTACCTCCTTGGAAATTCCTTGTGTCGTTCTGATGTTATAATATAATATTCTGCTGTTTACATGCTATTCTGTGGAGAGCATGGTAGTTAGTATGTTATGTGTTCTCTGTTAAAACCATGGACATTCTGTTCTATAAAATCTTGTTGTTGTTGTTTTATCCTATCCGTATGGAACTTGGATTACTGATGGCAAATAAATGCACAAATTGAGATATAAGCAAACCAAATTACAAAGCAATCAGATCACTTAGAAGTATTTGTTACAGGATTTTTTTTTTCAAAGGAGACAGAATAAATGATTTATGGGAGTTTTCAATCATGATTTTTAATATAGTTCTTTTGAAACATTTATATGATTTACTTTTTAATATTTATTTTTCCAAGAAGCTCTGGATGATACACAATATAATTCCTCTTCCCTCTTTATGCTCATAGTAACTATACAGTTTAGACAAAGAGATAGTGACTAGCCACAGTTACCCAATGAGGTTCTTGTTTCAGAACTGCTTCCAACTTGCAAAAGAAGTATGCTAGAACTAAATGGCAAAGATTAAACTCTGTGTGTGTATGTGTGTGTTGAATTTAACCTGTAAGTGAGAACAATATAAGAATTTATTCAACATTCCCAGCAGTTTGAAAACTGCAAGAGGTCAATGTATTAACAAATGGTTATGCAGTTTGCTTTAATATTTACTGTTAAATCAATAAGAGAAAATAAGACAGATGACACATTTTGTACTATATGATATCCATTTATTCAGTATGTAAATATAAATTCAGAAATAACCAGATGACCAAGTTAGGACACTTACCCCCCACTTTTTTTTTTTTTTTTTTTTTTTGAGAATGAGATCTACAGAACAAAAAAACAAGACTTGGAAAAGAAAAAGATTGCTAAACTATAATGAATTGCATACTTAGAGAAATAATGCTACAATGTTTTTTGTTGTTTTATTATTGAAACGTGACATTGTTGCTTATTGTTTGTGGGATTAATGTAAAATGAAATAAAATATTTTTTTAAAAAATTGCTAGCATTAAAATAGCGTGCAAGTTAAAGTTTTCATTTTCATGCTTTTTGGAGCACTGGAGAACTTGTAGCAATTTCACTCTTAATCAAATGTTTTTAATCAAATTCTTACCTAGATGTTTTAAATATCTTTTTAAAAAATCCACTCACAGCTACGAGCCTACCTTATGACTAACAAAATAGAGATGCTAATAGATACTAATAGAGATACTAACGTGCTATAGCTAGACACTATAGTTTTTCACTTCTTTGAGTGCTCTGAATCAATGCAAAAATCTGAACCTGACTTGGATTTAGAACAACTAATATGGATCTGGACTCATACAGCATGAAGCGCTGTGGGGGAGGACCTGCTTTTGCTTGTTTGGGAGGTAAGCAGGAATGGGATTGAGGATGAGCTGGCAAAATATGACATTAAGCCTGTATTTTATACTTTCCCAGTTCATCCTGGGGATTGAGTTACTGGGGTTTTCTTTTGACAGCCTGTTTCGCATAGACCAAGTTTTCCTATGAGTTGTTTGGTGTCATATCCCATGTTTGAAAAGTTCAGTGCTTTTCTTAAATGGGCCCTTAAGCTTAGATCCAGATAGAAAGGGGTTGTTCATTATTTGGATTACTTTTTGTTTGTAGATCAGCTAGGAATAGGGCAGTGTACTTTTTCATGAGTGAGTTTTACTTCTTGATATCTGAGTTGGTCATACCACTAGGCCACACGAAGACTGAGGGACCAAGTCATTGTTTGGTTTTCCTCAGTATTGAGACTGATACAGTGAAAAAGCACTATAGACCTTTTGTAGGAAACTTAGGCATTTAAGGCAGAGGACTTCTGAATTTATTGGGCAAATTCTTAATGTCCTAAACAGAGGTTTGGCCACTTCCTCTTGCATCTCAATGTAGTATTTCAGCACCCTGAGCCCTACAGAGCAGAAGGAGTGCATTTATCCAAGGAGAGAAATAAGCTGTTCCTGGAGGCCTTGCAACAAGGAATGAGGGCTCTTTTGGCCAGTCTGGTGTGGGAAAGAAACTAAGCAGACTCTTGTCCCTTGTCCTTGGCACATTGTGGGAAAAGGAATAAGAGTTATAGAAAAGATCCTGACATCCTTTTGGTGAGGGGGAGGCCTTTGGAACGGCCTCTTTAGCTCCTGAGGCCCAGGGGTGAGGAAGGAGACTATCACTGGGGCTGTCCTGGGGGCTTTGCCCTCACTTGGGGGCAGGGTACCTTGGGTCTTCCCCCCAGTAGATGGCCAAATGGGGAGCAACCCAACCCAGCTACTGGTTGCAGTCAGGGCTTAGGTGGTTCACCCAGGGGAAGGCTAAGGAGGAAGTTGTAGACTGACAATCGATCTCAGCTTATGCCATACTAGATTGCTCCCCCTGCTTTGCACCTTTCCAGTTTTAATTCAGTTTAAATAGGCTCCAGGTTACATAAAGTGGCCCTTTTCAACTCACTTCTCCGTGTCTGGTCTCATATACTCCATGGTTGGTCAGCAAAGAAGGCAGAAGCCAAATGTCTTGCTGCGACATTGTTCTCTCTACAATAAATATATGTTCTAAGTGGTTATCTGTATCCTTGCAGGATCCAGAATGATCTTGCCTGAAGTGCTGGTTTGCTGTCTCCTATTTTCTCACTGTATCATTGATTAAATATATTTTCACAAAACAACACTGAACAGTACTGACAGACCCTTTTCAACTTATTATACACATTCATTTCCAGAAGAGCTCTTGGAGTTTCTTAACAGCTTGAAAGAGAAATTGGAAAGAGTCGTGGGTATAAAACTGCGTAAAATATATGCATGTTAAATTCAGTTTTGACAGATTTATAATGGCAAGCAAATTAGCACTTCAGTCATAAAACCCAGTTTACCCCATGTCCCTAAATCTACCTTGCTATGCAAACATGTAGAAAAATACTCTTTTAACCTCTATACAGAGTCCCACTTTACATGAAGGAAGACTATTAATACAATCCAGCAACTGAAGAAGGAATTAGGCTTCAGAAGCAGGTGAGTTAATGCAAAATAAAAACAGTAGTCATAAGCCCTGAACTCCTTGGCTTCCTAGACACCAGTATCTACTTTCTTTCCAAATGTACCACAAGTTTCCTCAGACCTTACTTGTGGCTAGACACACTTGAAAATGCTGTAAGGCACAGTGAAATTCTACTCTGTCTAAGATAATCTGTGCCATTTGTGCTCCAAAGACTTAGAAAACAAAATGCAGTTCGTAGCCATGCTGGACCCCAGGAGAGACAGTTGCCCATGAGAAATGGCTACCTCTGACCAAAAATGTTGTCAACCAACTGGATTTTCCAAAGTTCAAATGCTGTTGCCTTTTACAAAAGATACAGCCTGCTCTGCCATGTTTCAAACACACTCAGAATATATCTCATTTGAGTTAACTTTGAACATGAAAGGCCCCTTTCTCTCATTGGTAGGGCAAGACAAGACTACCATGTCCACAGAGCAGTAAATGGTACAGAATCAGAATTATCTCACTTTTGCAGTTTGAGTCAAATGTGAACATTATTTTCAATGCAGATTTTCTGCTAGTTACTTACTTACTTACTTACTTACTTGAGAACACTCTATTTATAGCTGTATGTTTCAGGCTATATTAATGCATATTCTTTCCGAAGGTGTTTGCAATATTTTCCATGCTTGCAGCTATTTTGAAACATTTCTCTTGAAAACAGAATGTGTCGCTTAAGGTACTTGCAGCAAAAGGCATACTGATTTTAGAAATCAGCTGAGCTCTAGCCTAACTTTGTGATAGGGTATTTATAGGACCACCTTCTTCCACAGGAATCTGCATGTATAGTCACTAACAGAGAACCTGGATCAAGTCTTATTGGTAGTTCCAAACACAGTAGACTTACTGAATCAATAGGACTGAGCTACATGTTGTTTCACTATTCAGACAATGATTCAATGGGCCTACAGTTTCATATCTCACCACTACCATCAGATGTATCACTGATGGGGACATGGGACAGAAGACCAGGGGCTGCTGAAGGCTTCTGTGTGAGAGATACAGTAAATCTGCTCTGGGTTTTAGGAACTGTTCAGTAGTGGAAGAGACATCTTCAGAGGTCTCTAAATAGAAGCTGCATGGGCATTTTTTTAGGAGTCATTTAGTTGTGTATTCCTGCATGGCAGGGGTTTGGACAGAATGGTCCTTTCCAACCTGATTATTCTAAGCTAATAAGATTCTATGAGTTTTTCTCCAGACTTCAAAGAGGCTGTTCAAGATGCTTAACTATATGATTCCCTCTTCTCTAAATGGAAAGTATATATTTTTTAATGTTTAGTTAAATTACTGTACTTTCATCAACATGCTGTATCATGCTTGAGGGGCACTTTCGGAGTGAAGAAGAGCCCTATAAATTTAAAAGTAAACAAACTAACTTTTAAGGGTTTCTAATGTCATTTTTCAATTAATTCAACTTTACTGTTTGTATGTGAGTAAATGCATAAGCTGCAAAATCTAGAGAGGTGAGTGCTTGATTTGGAATATAGTGATTTGGTAAGACTTGGAAGATAATATGCATTGGACATTAATTGACTGTCTTGTATAATTAGAATTCTAGAAAGTAATTTTTAATTTACGGATGAACATATGAATTATTACATGTAGATTCTGTGTAAATCTGCACCCTCTTTTTTCTGTTGTGCACAATCTGTATTTTTACAATGTTTTCAGTGGCTATCCTAAAACCTGCTCACAAGCTGCTTTATTCTGACTGAAGCAAGCTTCAAGGCTTGCAGCAAAAGATTCCCAACTGAGATAACAGCAGTAATGGAGTGGACAATAAAAGAAACAGCCATCTTCTGAACAAATTTACTGTCTAAATAGTACACCAAAATCCAGTTAATCTTTCACAAAGTTTTGACAAGCACATAAAGAGCATAACCTTTTCCCACACAAAGGCATTTCTTGACTCATAAAAGTTGCTCTCCCAATAATTTTTTATTCATTCCCTGAATTACAAGCAACAAAAGGTGAACACTTAATAAATAATAAAATGTGAAAGGCTAGAGCTGAGCACTAGATAGTTCCAAATAATATTTCAAAAGGACAACTCCAAGAAAAGATAACTGCATGCCATTATGTGCTAGTAGTGCATTGTGATGGAGAAGCATTAGCCCCAACCAGCTGGGAGTTACTGTGTGTAACTAAAGCATGTGCCAGACCAGCCTTTCAAAAACAATCCACTTGGATTTAAAAACAAAAACAAAACAACAACAACCACAAAACAGGAATTCAGAGTTATCCACTGTCATTTGTCCTTCAGGGAAGAAAGCAACAAGGGCTTGTAAGACCCTCTGCTTGCAGGGCTTAATCACATTTAACTTCTTATGTGGAGAGCTTTGGGGTTACTGCACTTAACCACATAATGACTAATTCAGACTTCAGTTCTCTCTGTTCAGAAAAAAATCTGATAGAAAAGCTGAAAATCCAGGACTTCTTCCTTTCTGTTTGCTACCTAGACTCTACATTTTGGATGGAAACTTTTTACTTCTACTGACTTCAGTACAAGCTGTCATATGAACATAGTTCATCAGTAGAGAGAGAGAGACGCTTAGGCCCAGATACAAATAAAGCATAATATACGTGCAGAAAAGCACTACACGTCTTTTGTCTTCACTTTCCTATCACACTTCCCACATTGCGCAGGAATTTACCAGTTCAGTAGTGGAAACTGTGGCAAGGAATAAAGATCCAATTGCATATGTACTTCCTCCACACATGTAGTTGCTATTCTTTTCACTGTATACTTAATTTTTACTATACACAAAGAATAATATCACTTAGTTGCAGTTGGATTTAATGCTCAACCATTATTTAGCATTACATGAACAAATAGGGAATATGAAGTTTACATACTCTATTCTTTTCTTTCTAGGTCTGATACCAGAAACAGGTGAACCAGGCAAACGCTGGGATCCATAGCCCACAGAAGGCCCACTGTGGCTGATGATGCTTAAAAAGGTTAGTGGCCTAGTGCTGTGAAAAGAAGCATTATCATGTGACACATTGGCCTGGGCCAGAGACACATGCTATAAAAATTATGTCAGCAGCAACTGTACCTGGTGTTTCTGTTCAGAAGCAATAACAGGTAGATGGAGCTGGGCTGCTTTCAGTCTGTCCCCTCTGTTGCCCAAGTCAGTAACCTTTCTTTTTGAGAGGGGAACACAAAGGCACTATTGAGCTGTATTCTGAACATCATGTAATCAAAACCTGATGTTAGCACAACTGCTTTGACAGTTAGAAAATTCCACTTTTTTGTTTAAATTTACTGGAGCTTATGCTCACATTGGAACTTTCAACTCTAGTTAATTTTTTCAAACAAGCCACCATTTGATTCTCCTTTTACACCAATAAGCCATAACTGAATTTAATCACAACTTATCCTTTTCAACCATAACAACTAATTCTAGTTAGCGAAAAACAAATGAACAAAACCTGTTAATATCTTGTTACAGGATGAGTGCTGATTTGGATTACAGTCATCCCTCCACATTTGTGGGTTTCACTTTTGCAGATTTGATTATTCACAGATTATTTGCTGTAACCTCTGCTGCCTCCCTATGCCATTAATAGGGACTGCAAGCCTCGTAAGACTGAGAAACTGTGAAAGAGGCCTGTAAGTCCCTATTAAAAATGGTGTGGGGCAGCAGTGGAGGTGGCAGGAGGCTCCACCAGCCATCCACTTCTGCCTTGTGAAGGAACCCTAATGCCTCAGAGGAATACACAGTGGGTTGAATATGGTGTTCATACTTTTCTGTGTGTTAAATATGGTTTGGAAAGACCTAGAATTATTCATGGTTTTCCCACTTTCACGGAGGTCCTGTGCCCCTAACCCTAGCAAATGTGGAGGGATGACTGTACAATCTGCTAAATTTCAGCCCTGAAAATATAACTCATGGGTTCAGGAGATATGTGCAATAAAAGGTGTAAAATAGAACACAGAAAGCTCAGCGTATTAGAGAACGTGTGTGCTTTATTGAGAACCTAAGCAACAGCCTAGTTCCAGGCAGAATGCCTACTCAATTGCAAACATGATAAGAGAACATCTACCAGATTTGACTGACAATAAACTCATATAAGGTGCTGCGATGGCTGATGCAATCAGCCGGCTGATGTAATCTGATGTAAGGCAGCCAAAACCTAAGGTCTAACTATTTCTGGGTTTATGTTATCCCCATGAATCTAATAAAAGTAATGAATGTATGACACCTTGCATACAACGTAATGTAATGTGATCAAAGCAATGTGCCCAGACATTAATACATCTGTGTTTTGCCTAGGGGAAACATATATATTTGTATATCTATATCTACGATTGAATAAAATAACTAGCCTAAAAGATTATCAAACAGCCTGCTTATTCTCCCATATAAATATTCTGAGATTCTAATACTTAAGAATGCTTAAGTGGAGAGTTGATGTTAACTCTGCCTGTCTAGATTTCACTATCATCATAAGTCAGCTGTTCAGGCAGCAAGAAGGTGAAAATTTGACCCCAGACAGACTACAAGTTAGTTGACAAATGACAAAAGACCTTAAATTCCTCAGTCAAAAGAAACAATAGAACCAGCATGATGTAGTGTTTTCAATGTTGGACTATGACCCTGGAGAGCAGGGTTAGATTCCCCACATGGCCATGGAAACACACTGGGTGACCTTGGGAGTGCCACACACCTCAGCCCCAGAAAATCCCATGATAGAGTGACCTTTGGGTTGCCATAAGTCAGAAACAACCTGAAGGCATACTACCACCACCACCACCACCACCACTACAATGAAATAGTGATGAAGAACCATGCTTATTTCAGTCTCCTTCCAATCTTCTTGAAGCCAAACTGCAGAAAGATTCGGAGGGGTGGGACATGACCACAAAGTGGATGCTCGCAAAACCAAACTATGATTTAATCTTCCATCATCTGAAACTCATCATCTGAAACTATGATTTAATCTTCCACTATCTGAAACTCATTTCAGTGAGTCTGCTTTAAAAATGACTAAGTCAGGAGCCAAACTGGAATCTGGTTTCAAGCCATGTTCAGAGTGGAATAAAACTGCTAAAATGTTTCTGATGTGGTGCATGTCAGCCTTTCCCTGCACTTCAAATAGATGAGATTTTCAAGAACATAATGTGACAGGGAAGGGCAGATAATAAAACAGAAGAGGAAGGTAAGTAACCATGCTTTAATGCTTTCCAGAGGGTATTCTAATAGAAAGAAGGCTTTCTTTTTGAAGGAGGCCATTCTAGGAAAAAAAGTGTACAGTCAATGAGATCCTTTCTACCTTTACTTACAAAGCAGAGCTACTGCTTTCCCAGGAAGAATCTTTTACTTGCTTTTTCTGAATTTGTGTGTTGGTTCTAAGGCTGCTAAGAAGAATGGTTCTTTCTTGAGTGGGAAAGCAAGTGCAATCTATTTTATAATTCCCATTTGGGCAGCTTAATCTTCCTTCTGTTTTCTAACATGAACAAAGAGATGAAGCTAAACATTCTGAGTGGTTTACTTTGCTTTTCTCTTCAATCTCCTTTGGAATCCATTTAAAAACTACCAGAAGATAGCAGAGGACTTGCAACTTACAGCTAATGGGTACATTTATTAGCTTTTAGGTATATGTGTCGGGGGCAAGATGAAGATTCATGTGCTCTGGTGATACAATCCTTTTGAAATAGAATCAGCATAGGCCTTTCTGAGGAATATTTTTCCACTGATTTTGTTAAAAAGTCAGGCACTAATTTTATAGCTTGAATAATGTAACACGAGTGAATTTAAACAGTGGATTGCAAGCTGGTGAATTGTCAGGAACAGGGAGTCATGCATCAATACAAGAAAGCTACATTATTAATTTGAAAAAAAAAAGATGAAGTACAATGAAGGCAAACAGAATAAGATTTAATCTTCCAGTTCTACATTTAACTGTGAAAACTTAATTTCTAGCTATAGCCATGCCCTCATAATACTTTTATAATTACAGACCAATAAAGAAAAAACATCCAGAAGGAATAATAACAATTTCTTGATGAGTTAACTACACAATGCTTGGAAAAGAGTAATAAATAGACTCTCATATCATTACCACTGCTGCAATCGATGACTCAACACTGCTACTGGGATTATATCCCAGAATAGTCATGCCTCTATTTGCTTCGAATAAGAAATTAATTGTGTAGCACTTTTCAGGTTTTCTAACTGAAACAAAAAAAGAAGAAAGATTCTGTTCTGACAGACTAAAGGGCTGAACAAAATTTTTCAAAAATTAATTTCTGAAGGATCTTTTTGTAACACCTATGAGTAACAGGAGAGCAAGATCAGCTGTTATAAGTATTTATTACAATTCAATTAACTTTCTCAATCTAATTCCACCCCTGCCCACAGTTTGATTCAAACTTCTTTTTGAAAAGGTCATTGTTGTTCGTTGTTAATTGCCATCAAGTCCAACTTATAGCAACCCTATGGATAAGAGATCTTCAAGCCACTCTGTCATCAATCGCCCTGCTCCAGTCTTGCAGATTCAGGGACATGTCTTCCTTAATTGAGTCTATCCGTCTGTAATGGGGTCTCTTTATTTTGCTACTACCTTCTACGTTACCAAGCATTACGGTCTTTTCTAGTTAGTCATGTCTTCTCGTTATCTGGCCAAAGTATGACAGCCTCAGTTTGGTCATCTTGGATTCAAAGGAGTTCAGGCTTGATTGGCTCTAGGACCCATTCATTTGTCTTTTTAGCAGTCTAGGGTATCCATAGAACTCTTCTCCAACACCACATTTCAAATGAATTTATTTTCTTCTTACCAGCTTTCTTCACTATCCTGCTTTCACAACCATACATCAAAACTGGAAATACAATGGCATGGCCAATCCTAACTTTAATATTCAATTATATATCTTTATTCTTCAAGATCTTGTCAATGTCCTTCATAGCTGCTCTTCCAAGTCCTAGTCTTCCGATTTCTTGATTGCAGTCTCCATTCCGATTAATGACTGAGTCAAAGTATGGAAAATCCTGAACTATTTCAACATCTTCATCTTCTGCTTTAAGGTTATACAAATCATCTGTGGTCATTATTTTTGTTTTCTTAATGTTCAGCTGTAAACTAGACCCTGCACTTTCTGCTTTGGCTTTCTTCAATAATCATTCCAAGTCTTTGCTGTTTTTTGCTAGTAGTAGGCATATCTTAAAATGTTGATGTTCCTTCCTCCAATTTTTATGCTTTCTTTTTCTGAGTTTAATCCTGCTTTACATATGACATGTTCAGCATACAAGTTAAATAGATAGGGTGATAAAATGCAGGCTTACCTGGCCTCCTTGCCAATTGGAAACCATTTTGTTTCTCTGTATTCTGTCCTAACAGTAGCCTCTTGTCTTGCACACAGGTTACTCACAAAGGCAATAAAATGTTGTGGCACACACATTTCTTTGAGAAAGATACATAGTTTCTTGAGATCTACAAAATGAAAGACTTTGCTATAATCTATGAAGCAAAGGTTAATTTTCATTTGAAATTCTTTGGTGCACTCCATTATCCAATGTATGTTTGCAATATGATCCCTAGTGCCTCTTCCTTTCCTGAACTCAGCTGGGACATCTGGTATTTCTTGCTCAATATATGGTTGAAATCTTTGTGTAGAATGTTGAACATGACTTTGCTTACATGGAAAATTAATGCAATGGTCTTATAGTTACTGTAGTCTCTAGTGTCCCTTTTATTGCAGACTGGAATGTATATTGAGCAAACTGTGGACCATTCTTATGTTTTGTATAGCAGGCAAAATCTACATGTGGTTTCCCAACCAGCTTTGAACCCAGCCTGATCCAGATGAGCAGCACAGTACATGCCCACTGCTGCAAGACTACTGATGGGGCTGAACAAATCATATAATTATTTATATTCATTATTTAGCTCTCTAAATGATTTCAAGGGCTGTGATCCTAAATTAATATATGCATTCATGACTTTCAAAGCATATAGGATTACTAGCAAAATCTTACCATGGACCAAACTATTATTTACACTACTTTTCAACAGATCATGAATAGTTTAAGCTATCCTCCTCTCAATGCCCTTTGTGACATTGGAGTTTTCAGGACACACGGCATTTGAGTGTATTTCAAATTCTTCCAATAATTAGAAAAATGTAAAATACATTCTTAATAAAAAAAAAGTTACTCTTTCACACTTTGTTCCTCTTCCTTGTGTATTTTCAGTTAGAATGGAATGATGGCCATCTGAAGTATTGAACAGTTGTTCCATAACTGTTCCAAGGCAACTCCATTTGAAGTTTTAAAGGCTTACATCAGCAAACAGTTACAAGAACCTCTGCATAAAATGATGTATCCTGATTTTATTTTATTTTTTTTAAAATCTTGGCATGCCTATTTGTTCATCCCATTGTTGATTATACAGCAATTCCACAGTGTTTTGTCTCTGTAGTGCATTTGAAGAAGTGGATTTATATCCCTGAAAGCTCATGCTAAAATAAAACCCAGTCAGTCTTAAAGATGCTGCCACATTCCCTTTTTTTGTCCTTCTCTCTTCCTCCTTTTTATTGTGCAATATAGTTGTTAACATAGCCTCTCGTTCTGATAAGTAGTGCTTTTGGTGTGGTTTTGAGTATTACCCTTCTCTATGCCTTCATCAGTTATTCTCAAGTGTCAGGGTGGGTTGGAAACATAACTGGAAAACATCCTAAAGTATGGAGCAGCTGCTGAGTTGTGTCATCAGTGAAGCTTGGCCAGGCCATCCTTTACCCTTACTGGTGACTCCCTGAGGCTCTGCTGCAGGAACTTCGATTAGCTATATTTCTTTTTGATATTTGAAATGAATTGTTCATATACCTGTTCCTCCCCCACTGTGACATATGCCATCATCTGCCAGCACTGTCCCATGGATTTTATAGGCAAACAGGCCGGCCGCTGCACAAAAGAATACATTGGACCAAATTTGGTACAAGAAGGAATAACATTCAAAACTACAGTGGAAGAACACATCATTTTCAGAAAAGGGGCCATCCTTGGCCAAGAAGGAACTTCAAAGACAGATTCCAAAGGGAAATAGCTGAAAAACAATATCTCAGAAAGTTCAACTCTATCTTCCCTGGCATGAACGCTAATTAGATTAATTAGCTCCTCTGCGATGGTCTATATTACCATGGAACAGTGATAATACAAACAACGACAACTGTATGGACCGTTTTCTCTGCTTTCAGATTTTTTATTTCTACTAACTCCAGCCCTTGGGACTTCAGTCCTCCACCCACTGTACAAATCTGTAGGCTAAATCTGTATTAGCTCACACAAAGACATTCCTTTCTACCATACATGTGTGAATCTGGTGACCTATACTATCACAGACTTTAATTCTTTTCACTCTTCCACCACTACATCATCTATCACTTCAGCATTAGCCCCTTTCTGATGGTCACTTTGGCTCCTTACCACAGACCTGTAGTTTCAACCACATGTTTCTTCTTCTGTGATAGTGGTGGTGATCTATCAGATCACTCCACAGTCTATCAATGGTCCCTTTCATATTACACAATTATAGCATTATGATTCTGTCGGGATTCCAGGCAGGGAACCCTAGGAAAATGATCAGCCCACTGCAAAGATGTTGCATCATGCCCCAGCTGTGGGTAATTGCAAGGCTGCATAAGAAACTAGGATCATGTGCGGATGGTAGAGGGAGGTGTGCAAACCCTTACCTGATTGGTTGTAGATACGTATATAAGAAAGCAACGCCGGTATGTATTTGTCTGTTGACCAAATCCTGGTGCAAGCTTTTGTCAGTCTGATTTATGTTTGTATATAAGGGAACTTTGATGCAAGATAAAGTGCCTCCTGTTTGGAAGAAACTCCTCTGTGTGTGAGTATCCCTATTGGGGAACAAAGGTGCTGCTGTTGGCTTGCTGCACTCTGTTTCCGTGGGGCTGAAACTCCCATCATCCCCCAACAGTGGTTATGGGTCCAGTCCCTGAAGTTGCAGCATCCACAGCGCACCTGTAGTTGTTTTTCCCCTGGATATTGGACTGTGTTTTTGACTGTCTGCCTGATTCCAGTGCCTGAGGAATCTGTTTTTGCCATGGTTGCATACTACGGAATCCTGGGATTTGTCATTTGGTGAGGGCGTACAGAAGCTCTCAGGCTGAGAATTTTAAATGTCCCTCTTTAAACTGCAAAAACTAGAATTCCACAGAATGGAACAATGGCAATTAAACTGGAATCTTAGTGTTAGAATTCTGTAGTGTGAAATAACCACAGGACTGTTATCAACTGCTTCTTAATTGACACCACCAACCTAGTGCAACATTCTGTTCAGTCAATTGGCAACCTATCCATTCTCTCCACGACATACCTAATTTTATACACTTCTATCATCTCCCTCCTTACTCAACTTTTTTTTTAAGAGGTAGAGATCCCCTAACACTGTAAACTTTCTTCATAGGAGAGTTGCTCCAGTCCTTTGATCATTTGGGTGGACCTGTCCCACACATTTTTAAATGCTACAATATCCTTTTTCAGTACATAGTACTCTAAATATGATTACAGTGTAGATTTCTATGTGGTAAGTATGATAACGGCAGTTATATTTCAAATTCCTTTTCAAATTATATACAACATGGAATTGGTCTTCCCTCCCTCCCTCCCTCCCTTTTTTCACACCCAGTTGCATGCTGTGTCCACATTTTTCTTTAGATATCTATCACAACCTCAAGACACCTTTCTTAGCCAGTTCAGATACTATTAGTGAGTAAATGAAGTTGAGGTGGGGGATTTTCCCAGCATGCATGATTTCGCATTTGCTTAAATTGAATCTAGTTTGCAATTTAATGACTAGTTCTCCACTTTGGAGAGATTCTTTTGCACTTCTGCACAGTCATTTTTTGTTCTCATGTCCTAAGCAAACTCATGTTACCAGCAAACCTGAACACCTCACCACTCACTCATATCTCCAGGTCATTATGAGCAAGTTAAAACAGCACAGATCCCAACGCAGATCATTGAGAGACCTCTGAGATCCCTTAAGAAAAGTATACAATGAGCTAGGCATACTTCACAAGGCCAGCATTAGTACAGATTGCAATTGTTCCCACTGATTGTTAGCACTGTCAGTGTCAGCCAAACTGTTGTGAAGATAATGCTGAAAAGCTCTCAGAAACTGTGACTGACCATGCCAATGTGATGACAGAGTTGTTTCTGTGGTAAACATTTGTTTGAAACCATTAACTATTCCATCATGTTTGACTCAAATCACTTTGTGCGTACTGGTAGAATTGTAACAGAATACAGTGGCAATTTTTCATGGAAAATCTCAGTTCACAACAAAGCTCTCAGAAATGCCTATTGGTGTCTGCACTTTTCTTCAGCTTAACATTAAATGGAACGCTTTGGGTGGGGAATTTTGGTGCTGCACAGAGTGGGGAAAGAGACTGCAGAGATTGTTTTGATGTGTCTCTAGAGAACCTTTTGTTTGAAGTACACAGCACACTTAATAAACTTGTGTTAGATTAGTGCAAGCATTCTAAAATTAATATATATCAGGGAAAGGAAAGTAATTTTTATTCATGTAGTGAAAATGTTTCCATGAATCCAGCTTAAAATGAAAATAGCAGCAAGACAGACTTACCCCAGTTGCTTTCTTCCCCACAAAACATATACATAGATACTGGAAGATCTGATTGCTGAGAGGCAGGCACAATTTCTTCACAGCTATCATCATCAGCATCTAGGATGCCATTTGCAACATCTGTATCCCCTTCTTAGCAATTGTTTATTAACTGTTACCAGATCTGTCCATGCCTAAGCACTCTGGCTCCAGGACGTGGTCTGAGAGCATATGATCTAGCTGTTCACAGCTGTTTCTGAGAACTTTTTAAAAAAAGATCCTAGTTGTCTTCTGTTTTGCTGCTGGTTGTAGTTTGGTTTTATGTCCCACAGTATTACATCTTTGCTACTGGTTTTGATTTTGATTTTGTTATTTAACAACAACAACAACAACAACAATTCATTTATAATGCCCTTTACACCAAAAGGTGGAACAATGACATATACAATCAAGGACAAGGACATTAAAACAAAAAAGCACAATACATGGCATGGAATTCCCAACACCCCATCAGTAACTACCCATCTCAGCACCTTAAACCCATCTCAATGACTTAAGATGAAGAGTCAAAGAGGAAGGTCTTCAACTGTTTACGAAAACAGGTGAGATCCTCCTCCAGCTGGAAGTCCAAAGGAAAACCATTCCAGAAATGTGGAGCCAGATCTTGATAGGCTCACAGCCTTGACAGAGCTGCACGCATGGTGGAACAGACAATAATCCTTTGCCTGCAGATCTCAAATTCCTAGATGGAATGTACCCAGCCTTGTTGTGGCTGAAGAAATCAGCCAAGCTTCAAAGTGCTTGGTGCATTTGTAAAGCAGTGTATGCTGAAGGTATGTGAACAGGTGTGCCCTGAACAGAGACAGGCTTTTAGCAATATTAGCTTGTCAAGAAACACTATTGCAGACTGAGTTAGGGACCTAGAGAGTAATCTGACAATACAGCTTGCTGAAGAAGCTTCACTGTTTATATTTTAACTTTAATATATTGGACACTGTCCAAAGGACCCTGGCTATTGGACAGTCTAAAAATGAGAATAAGAAGAAGGATGACATCCCAATGTACTAAACAAGCACACATAAACATAAATAGGATAGGACATCTTCCCCATGGCAATAATTTTTGCTGGTTGCTATGTGACATTATAATGGGGCAACCATGCATGCCAAAGTTGTTAAACGTGTCAGAACAGGACAATCAAGGGAAAACTAGATGATTACCCATGTTCAGAAATTATCAGGAAAATGCAGGTAACACAGAGAGGATCTTTCTATGCTTTTCTGCCATCTTTTATATCCTCATATCCCCAAGCAAGCCCAGGCATTTTATATCCACACTGCTGAAAACTTCTGGGAATTATTTTGTGCATTTGCTAAGTTACAGTATTCTACAGTTTATGAAGAGAACACTTTGGACATAGTTCTACAAATCATTTTACTTCAGCACCATGTGTCATCATTTCTTAGTGGATAAGAGTGAAAATGATCTTCCAGTTCACTGTCTGTTAAGAGAAGGGCAATAGAGCCAGTTAGTTTGGTGGTAAACCACAGTAGAAGATGAAAAACAAGTAGAAAACAACCTTCTACAATAATTTGATTGCTGAGCAAACTATTAACCAACTATACACATTCATATTACTGAATAGAAAATTATGAAAAAAAAGTTATTTAAAAAAACAGTAGAAGCATGGCAACATTCACAGTTTTAATGTGGGAAGATGTACACCCACACACTCCAAGCAAGCACTGATTATATCATGTCAAAAATATGTGTCAAGACTACTGAGTCTTACTCTTTAATGCTTCTGCCTTGCCATTCCATACCTCATAGCTCTGTGACAGCATCTGTACACCTCATGCACAAGCAAATAATAAACAGTTTCCTTCCAATCAATCAGTTATCATCTTTCTTCCTACCAAGATCTAATTAATCAAAATTTTCCATTGAACAGTTACAGCCAATGGGAAAATATAAAGCAAATCAGCATTTTCAGAAGACTGGATACACTGATGTAAATTAAATACAGGTCTGTTATTTTCACATTTAAAAAGCATATATAATACTTTTTACCCTATTCCTCACATCTCACATACATGTCACAAAGTAACTTTGGAAAAAAGGATGTTTCATGACTCTTTTCTTTCCCCACACCTAATAATGTCTTGTACTCTTCAGATTGGAATTGCCCATGCATAGTTCTCTGTCCTCACTGCTTTCTTTCTACCAAACTTTCAAACTTAGTTTCATCTCTTATTCTAATTAACAGGTGTGGGTGTTTTCATCAACCCACATCTTCAGAATTTCTAATCAAAGGAAAGCATCCTATCCTGAAATAATTATGTCTACTTCTTCTGCAACTTTCATAAGCCCAATCACTAAGACCAAATTACTTGGCTACATAGAGCTGAGAAAATGTCCTAGATGAGGAATGAATTGAGTTTGAAGCCATCTTAAGCAAACTGAATTGGTTCCAAAACTATGGACCAGCTCAGAAGCTATTTTTTCAAAACTTCTGTAAGCTGAATTTAATATTTTTCAAAGCTCTCACGAGTTCTCCATAAACATAACATGATAGGAAGGTGTGAGAGAGAATGTAGCTTTCTAACTAAACTGTAGCTTTCAAAAAATGGAACAATTTCATCAGGACTCTTCTTTCATCTATGATTTCAGTGATTTGGGGAAAGATGTAGAACTTATCAAAATCTGTTCCATTAAGTTCAGTGGTCTTTCTCCTCATTCTTGGCAGCAAGCCTATAACTTTCAAGAACACTTGAGAACCATGATAACCTGGAGATAGTTCTCCATTCCCGCCTGTTGAGTGAATGGCTGACTCAAAACACCCTGACTTTAGCTTTGTGAATGACCCAGGTTCTTGAACATCAAGTATGTGGAGTTCCACTGAATCTTCAGATTATGAATCAAGCCTTCTCCTTTGGAACTCCAGCTTCTGTTACTCTCACCCTGCCTGCCTGGTAGAAAGAATGTAACCTCCCTGCTAAAGCAGTGTACCTCCATACAGTCGATAACAGGTGCTCAGAGAGCATCTGATTTTGGTGTGTTTCTCTAGGCATTCTCATCTTACCCCTTCTATTCCTTCTCTGCCTCTGCCAACAACCACAAGAAACCATGCTGGTAAGATAAAGCCTCAGGATCAGGTGGATTTCTCAACTCTAAAATGAGAATTAACCAGGGCCCTATGACTTCTCCATCAGAAAGAGGAGAGAGATTGACCCCTGAGAACTTTACAAGCAGTGAGTGTTTTCCAGTAGTACTAGTATACACTGTGTATACATTCTCTATGTGTACCTGCACATGAATAAAATAAAAACAACAAACACAGAGTCTGAAATTTAACAGGCTTGATTCCTTCAGAAAAGATTCCTATGTTGGCAAATTTCATTCAGTTCTGCTGATAAAAGGAAACATAACAATTATGAGATGCTTGCTTTAATCTTCACATAGTAGTAAACAAAAAGATATCTGAGACTTCAAAAATGACATGAGTTGTGACTCTGCCTCATATCTGAGATAAAATACAACAACTTTTCAAGACTCTGAGCTAAGGCAACTCTTTGTCTGAGCCAACAAGACATGTCACCGAGCAAATTTTGTTCTTGCGTGTACTATGACCCTATTAGACTGGAAAACTGCAGCAGGCTGAAAGCAAGAAGCAAGACTGTGATTTCTCCAGTAAAGGATTATTCAAGGTTCAGGGAGCACTTTCTAGGGTCACTTTTGAGTGCAGGAGAGTGAGCTAACTACAAAGACAGAGGTGGTGTCAGTGAGTTAAGACAGAGGTGGTGTTAGCCAGAGGTTAAGGCAAGGTAGGATTGTTTAGCTTATCTTTCATAGGGCTCTATGTGCAACATGAAGACGCTCTTAATCCAGCCTTAAATCTGGATAGTCCAATGGTGGATTCACCAGGACTGCATTGCATTAGCTTTGCCTAATGCACTACCTGCACGCTTTCTTGGACAAGCTGCACCTGACTTCTAGGGCCTTTCCCACTACAGTACTGTAGCACTCCGTGATTGCTTAAATTCACAGATCTGGAGGTCACTTATCTGGAGAGTCCACTATATAGGAATTCAATGTGAAAGGAATGGGAATTTTCTCTGAGGTGTGAAGAAACTGGCTTGGACCCATCAAAAGGAGTCCACTTGATCCCTTTGCTGTTCCTATTTTGGTAAGCAACCATGACCACTTAGTATACAGGCAAATTTTAATGGGACTTCTTTAATCTTTATAACTAAATAACACTACATTATTTTGTCTTTGTGATAATGTTTTGGTTGTTTAAAATTGTATACTTTCGTGGGCTCCTATTTTTACTTTTAGAAAAGCAAGATGAAAGTGTTAAAAAATAGAACAGCTTAGTCCTATGCACATTGTTTCTGGTTGTGTTCCAAAGAATGGATTCAGAATTGTAACCTACATTACCAATAGTCAATTGAGACACCAAATGTTGTCTAAAAATTACACAACTGGCTTGCCTGAAAGTTAAGGATAATTGCTGTCTTTGAACTGACTTACTGAAGTTGGAAAGTTCTGAGAATGCCAACTGCCACAGACCTTTGCTCAGAGATCCACTAGGCAAGACAATCAAAATGACATTCAGCCTCAGGCTTATCTTCTTTGTCCTGTTCTCCTTTTCCAAAAAACCTACTTATGTGCCTGACATCAGCTACAGGATGCTTTAAAAGTGTACAGAGAAATTAACATCCCCAAAAGAGTTTGGTGGAAACCCCAGTATAGAAAACACAGGTCATTTTTACATCTTCCAGAAGGTCTTTTCCATTTTTTGTTTTTTTAAAATCCTCTTTGGAAACAATGCCTGATACAAAACAAGTCAAATTTCTTCCAAGAGCGGTGTGTGTGTGCATGCATTTGCTTATACCAGCTCTTTGAAAAATCAGTGTTTTTCTTGACTAGTTACAATCTATGTAAAACTGATACTTCCAAGAATTGGAAAACTGCCCAATCCCATAAAATCTCTACACCCACATAGACATTATCACCATTATGTACTGGAGTCCTATCACCAGGAAAAGAGTGCTTGTTTATTTATAACCACAGCAGTTACAACTCAATTTTCAGTGGTCCCCCCCTCCAACATACAATGTTTCAGCCTGCCCAACTATTTTAGCTTTTGTTGCCTTTGCTGGCTAAAAGAGTAATCTAAGCATGATGGAGAAGGACAAAGGAGCACAATAACAAGTGACTGTGCCCTAATTTTCTAGAGCACAGAGAGAGGACTTAGATGACAAATGGGGCAAGACTAGACCACTTGTACCTCACTTGCCAAACATAAGGTGGTAGGACCATGATAGTGTAGTACCACTAGCCCCCTTCTGCATGATAACAGAAGCTGAATCTCAAGGACAAGTTAGATGCTACATTTCCTCCAATTTTTAGCAGAAATCATTGGGTGCAGGTGGCTTGAGGATGTTGGGAATTCAGGAACCTCGAAGTTCAGGGCTGGGGCTCAGCCTAGAGAGTTGTTGTATGCCTTCAGATTGTTTCTAACTTATGGTAATGTTAAGGTGAACCTAGCATAAGGTTTTCTGGGGGATAAGAGTGTGTGATGCACCCGAGGTCACTCAGTGGGTTTCCATGACTGGGTAGGGAACTGAATCTTGATATCCAGGGTTGACTCAAAGCACTACACCATGCTGGGTCTCCTAGAGAGTTGACATCTAAAGAAATTTGTCAGTTTCCCTTTTCCCTGTATTCACTTAAAAAATTAAGTTCTGTCTGTCCTAAATATAAAGAAGTTGGCAAATGTTACCAAATTCTTCAATAAAGTACTGAAGCAAATTCTCGCCTTTTACACCAGCCATACAGAATGGTCGGAGAACAAAGAGGACCATGTTATATCCTCCTGCCACATATGCACTGAAGATGAGCAACCTCTGGGTGAGGGAGCAGAAGCACTCCAAATTCAGCGCTAAAAAGGCTGAATACACAGAGAGTCAATGCCAGACCAATTTAAGCATCCAAAAGTTACCTCAGGCTGGACGATTAATCTAATAGTTTTTCCATTCCCCTTTATTCAAAAATTTAAAATCTCATATCCTTTCCATCCAGAATTTTACTAAATTGTTTGTTAAAAAAAAAAAGGCTGGAAAGTAATTCACTCATCCTTACCTATTGCCAGTATGTATTCTGTTTACTCACGCCTCAGAATCCTTTGCTTTGAGCATAGCCATGCAATTGGCAAGCAAAATGAAGCCTCTGAATTGGCCAAGCCTTATCTGAAAACAAGAAGCCTGATCTATTTTTAGCAGAACCACTCAACAGTAGTTTCTGCTTGCTGCACTTCAGGCTTCAATTTCTCCAACTGAATCCAAAACCACTTAAAACCTCCTGCGGGGGTTGGTTCCCTCCAGGAAAAGAAAGACCCTGTACAGGTCCTCCAAAGTGCATTCCAGTTTTATGCAGGTCTTTCTGAAACCCACAGAATTAGCACCATGAAAAACTGTAGACACAGTGCTTCTAAGACTGCTTGTCCAGTTTTGTTGTCATTTGTTTGTCAAGGGGCAGAAAGGTAAAGGAGTACAACAGAAGGATGACAGGGGAATGCCGGGGGAATGTGAGAGAACAGGTATGTAGTGGTAGCAGAGAAAGGACCTCAAGTGGCTAAAAAGGAATGAACAGAGAAAGTGTCAGATGCATGATTTGTACTCCTCATAGCATATCCCTTCTTCTCCATAAAGCAGGGCAAGGGGGCAGGGACCTATCCACCTCACAAGGTCTAGGTCTGATGTCACCTTCCCCCTTCATACACACACATGCAAGAAGCTACCTATTATGTTGCCTTATAGATCAACTTATTCAACAGGCAAATACCAGATTGTTCATATTGGGGAAACTCTGAGAAATGTAACAGAAATTAATAATTGCCTTACTTTCTAAATAACACACTCTACTAACCACTGAATGCTGCCATGGATGGTTTATTTGTGGAAAGGTTGCTACTTTTTAATAATGTACGCTTCTAACATGCTAATGCCCTTTGTATCATGACTAATTAATGCAGGATATCTCACTATCTGTAGATCTCTAAAAGGCCATCTATACAACTTAGAGGTAGAGAGCCAACGTTGTGCAGTGGTTTGAGCATGGGACTACGACTCTGGAGACCAGGGTTTGAATCCCTGCTCAGCCATGGAAACACACTGGGTGACCTCGGGCAAGTCACAGTCTCTCAGCCTCAGAAAAAGGCAAAGGTAGCTTTCCTCTGAACAAATCTTGCCAAGGTAAGGTGAACCGTGATAGGTTCACCTTAGGGTCTCCGTAAGTCAGAACCAACTTGAAGGCATAAACCAAAAACACCAACAGCAACAACATGTAGAGGTACTAGCATCATGCAAAGGGTGCTTGTGGCAAATTGTTTCCAAGTACAGAAAAAGACATGGGGTGTACATTAGCAGACACAGCTGTTTATTTTACTTAATTAAAATTACTATACGTATAAATTAATTAAATACAGACAAGCCAGAAAATGTGTTACTATTCCTAGTTTGTCTGAAACCTAACAGCACATAAGCAAATTAATGTGAGCACAGTGAGTTCCTGGGAAACAATAATGACATTTTAATTTTGAGAAGTATTTTATAATTGATGCCTTCTTCCTGTTTAAAATCTTTATATCATATTTAAGATATCCACATTCTTTTAAGATCGATAGCTGAGAAATGAGAAGATGAGAAAACAGATGAGAAAATCTCTTATATGTTGTTGTTTCACATCTCCTTGCATTAGCCTCTACACTTGCTTTTGAAAAAGGAATTTCCTCCTCATTCTGCTACAAAGAAACTATTTTGTGTTTTGTTTTGAAAAGGGAAAATAATTAATGTGGGAAATACAGCACACTAGAATGAGAAGAGAAAATCCTTAACTTTCCCTAAGCAGCGGATTATGGAATCAGTGCATCTTTTTTCTTCATTTCATTTAATGTGCAAGTTTACTAGACATCTTGGACTGATTTGAAACCTCCCAGTGACGTCAATGGGCCAGAGAAATTAGAGCTAAGCTAGACAGCTGCACTGGACTGAATCTACTGAGACTTTATTCTTTTCTCTCATGGTGACACCCGACACAGATATTATCAATCAGGCGCTTCTGGAGCAACACCAAAGCAGTCGTGTTTTCAGCATTCTCATTCTGACAACTGCTGCAATTAGAACAGCTCAGAGCATCTATGAAATCTCATTTCCCCAAAGAATTAAAAACATTAATAATAGCAGCTAACAACAACAACAACAACAACAACAACACAACTTTGTTAAGACTAATGGGCAATTCAGGGTAAACATTTCTTCCTCAACTATAACAGTTTTCATAGGGGAAGGGAAATCTCAGTATTAAAAAAAATCAAAATTGAGAGTTGGTGTAAGATTTCATTTACTGCCTTCCTTTGAAATTATACATCTTTCTTTTCTATAGTGACAAATCACAAATCCAGTACAGCAGAATGATATTATTATACCATTAGGGAAATTATGGGTCCCATTCTGGGAGAAAAGGTGGCGTACTAATGTAATGTAATGTAATGTAATGTAATGTAATGTAATGTAATGTAATATAATATAATATAATATAATATAATATAATATAATATAATAAATATTTATAACATCAGTTTAGCAATCTCAACAAGTTTGTTATCTGTATGATCCAACACAGGCACCTCTATGAAAGATTAATGGTTTTAGTCTCCCTAACTGTAGCCTAAATACACTAAAGGTACCAGATTGTTTCTGATCTTGGAAGCTAAGCAGGGTCAGCCCTGGTTAGTAATCGGATGGAAAACCTCCAACGAATACCAGGGGCTATAAACTATATTCCAGAGGAAAGAACTGGCAAAACCACATCTGAGTATTCCCTGCCTAAGAACACTCTATGGAATTTATGGAATTTTGCCATAAGTCAAGAGGCTGCTTGACTATATACATGCATAGGTTGAAATATAGAAATAAATATTTTGCCCTAGAAAAAAAACTTTCATTTATTTTCACCCTACTTTTAACTTCATTGATGGCACAATATTCCCAGACTGAGCACAGAATTCTTGTTTCAACAGAAATGCTGCAGTATAAACTAAATCCCCACCATCCACTCCTCATTTTGGGAATCAGTTAGAAACCATTATGTAAGGCAATTTAAACCTTGAGGGCAAGAATTATGGCCATCATTAAACCATTCGCCTGCAAACAGTGGTGGAGAAACTAACCTCCTCCTCTAAAGGACTATTAAAAGGAGCCTATCCCAGGAGAGCACTCTTCCCAGAACAGTTTCTTCCACCTGGAGGAGTTTTCATCACCATGGTTTCTAATGGATACAGCTGCCTACTCTAAGCTAACCTTCCTCCACAGGAGGAAAGGATGTGGAAGAGATTCAAAAGGCTACACAAGGTGAGGGAAAACTCAAAGCCTGAGGATAAGACATCTGAGCAGCTAGGCAGCCCAAATAAAATAGACACAGGTTTTTGTAGACAAGGGCTGTAGAAATGCAACAATTCTGAATAGCTTTCCTCTCTTGGTTTCTTTCTTTTTAACCAATACCGTACAAATATTTTCAATGTGTACTCACCATGCCCCATTCATGCAATTTTACAGAGCTGCAAGATGACATCTCCACCCAGTTGTCATACTCCCATGTTCTCTCCCAAGCCTCTTCCATCTTTTCCCCTATAGTGACCTTCTCTTACAGCAAACCACAGCAACCAACCACCTTGATCACATCCTATCCTCTCTGATTTTGGATGTTAAAAAATATCAGGCCTCATTAGCAGTTGGATAGGAGATGCCTGGGGAATGCCAGGGATCATCAGGGAATGCTAAGAAAGTATCCCACCTGAAATGCTGGCTAGTGCTGGCAGAGGGCTTTATCACACCAGTCTGTCATCTCACAGTAATTATGTTCCTTAAGGCAATGAAAATATACCAGGATAGAAACAATCATGATCACAACTGGTCTTCCACACCAACCCGCTGACCCTGCCTCCCTTCTCCTGTCTGTTCTACCTAGTGCATGTGCTATACTTTGTCTTTTTTCTCCCTGCATAATTTTGGCATATCAGGAGACTTCCTGGCCATCATTTTGGCATTGTGTTTTCCTAGGGTGCTGTTTCAACATTTCACTCTTCATGAGCCATGGTTGGTTTCCCCATTCACCATAATGGTGTAATTTTGGCGTGCCCTGATGGTGTAATTGTGATGTGTGTTAACAGTGTAATTGCAGCATGCTGGCAACCACCAGGGCAGCACAAGCATGCAACTATATCAAAAGAAAAAAAAAGACATATTGGGGAATGCAGTATAGGTATCTCAACCTATACCATGATGTCTTCTTTTTTTCAGACACTAGAAGTGCAGTGAGCTCACCCTGCTTGGAGATAGGGACAGGGAAATGACCCCACATGACTGTCACAATATTAGAACTGCAATGGAATGACATTATCATACCACTACACAATAGTGGGAATGCAGCCTTACCGGAGCCATTCACAGGTATTTTCCAGAAAGAAAAGTGATGACCCTATAACAACAGGAATGCAATTCAACAACGGGAGAGTGACGATGTCATGCAGTAAGATAAGATAAAAAACAGATCTAAGCCATTGCAAATGTGGAACAAATCAGTGTGTGATAAAGCCCAGAGTTAAGAATATTGGCCTAGATGGACAAAAGATGTGACTCACTATGATAGCTGTGCAATCCTTTGTGCCTCTAGACAGACAAATGCATTATTCAGCCATAGTGGGACCACTGTGGATGACGTGTTGCAGATTCCTCTTCTTTTTGTAGTGCTTGATGTGCATTTTCAGTTTCAGAGTCAACTAACAAGCAGGGAAAATAAAGCTGACAAATATAAGCCATGTTGTTAAACTGGTTAGATGGGTTGCCAGGCTGGATCTGATTATGAAAATGACTCACTAGATATTAAGCATTCTTGGTTTAAACTAATAACACAGCCTCAGCAATAATCATATTTTTTCAGACATAGCCTTAATTAGCTAAAGTTAGTTGCTAACAATTTTCTGTACCTCAGCTCATCCTTCAGTCTAAGTGGAGATTGTAGTCAAGAGATTTTAAAAAAAAAAAGACCTGAAAGGGCAGATATGAAAGAACTAGATAAGATTCTCAAATATAAAGATACATAATTGAATATCAGTATTATTATTAATCTCTCTCACACACTCACACACACATGTGGAAGAGAAGAACTCCTAGTCAAAAAAAAAAAAGTGAAGGCAGCACATTTCTGAGCTGCTTTTGAAAATGATGAGATTGGGTTGTCTACACTGGATTTAGAGATCAGAAATTCTCAGATGAAATTCATGGAGACTTTTGACAACTGTTGATAAGTATTTTACTCAGAAGGAAGTTTATTTACGACTGTATTGTCCTGTGCAGACACACCTTTAAAACTGGGAGCTACCACTGAATACTAACTTGCACTGGTGGCCACAGAGTTCCATGTCAGGAGATGTGGTGAATCTGCTCTCAGGTTTCATTTCAGATTTCAAAGGAGCTATTCAAGATGCTGAACATATTTTAGGGGCAAGTTCAGCACCTTATAGTGTCTTTGAAGTCTGGAATGAAACCCCCATTGGATTTACTGCATCACTAACATGGAACTCCTTAGCCACCATGCACTCCTAAGAAGCCTCTAATGTCAGCAGAATGGTTGTGTGCCAAGAACTGGAAAAGGTAGTACAACAATATTACCTGCAGAACTATGCCAAACTTACCATATGGACAGAATACAGTGAGATGGAAAAAGAAAGATTATACCCCATGAGATGCTCAGGGACACAGCACTGCTCCTAGAAGACCAGGCGGCTGCAGTGGCCAAGAATGCCTTTGCCCAGCTTTAGTAGGTGTACCAGCTGCCCTCATTCCTGGGAAGGACAGATCTGGCCACAGCAGGTTATGGCTTGGTTATCTCCTTATTAGACTACTACAATGTGCTCTACATGAGGTTGCCCTTGAAAAGTGTTCAGAAGCTGCAAGTAGTGCAAAATGTAGAGTGTATAACAGAGACCATGCCATACTAGTCTTACAAGAGCTGGACTGGTTTCCAATTTGTTTCTGAGTTCAATTCAAAGTCTACAAAGTCTACAAACAACCTGGGGCCAGAACATCTGAAACACCCCCTCCTCCTGATATCAGCCTGCCTGAAATTTGACATCCTCAGTGAAGCTCCTGTTGTATTGCACAACAGTCTGCAAGACTAGGTTCCTGTGTACATATGACTGAGTTTTATCTGTAGCAGCAGCCTAACCACAGAACTCCCCGGCAAAAGAAGTCAGGGTGGCTCCAGCTCCTTAGCTGGGCAGCTAAGATGATGCTGTTCCACACGGCCTTTGGTCCTGTAAATTTCTCTGGCTGTTTTAACTTTGTGATTTTAGGAGTGATTTTAGTTTGCTTTAGAAGTTTTAATCATATATTTAATGTTTTAATTTTTTTAATCTGTTCTGCATCACCATGGAGTCCCTAGTGGGCTGAGAGGTGAGGCATAAATACTTTAAATTAATAAATGAATGGATGATAAATGAAATGTGGATGATCACCTGCAAACTGCAACAGTAAATTGACGAAGAGCAATGACTGGAAGCACTAGGACAGTGGTTCTCAACCTGTGGGTCCCCAGATGTTTGTGGACTTCAGCTCCCAGAAGCCCCAGCCACTATGGTCAATGCTCAGGGCTTCTGGGAGCTGAAGTCCAAAAACATCTGGGGACCCACAGGTTGAGAACCACTGCACTAGGAGCTGAGGCTCTTACGGTAAAGGGAAGAGCAAGGGAAGAGACTGCTTCATGTTTTTTCTGCTGGTCATTTTTTAAAAACCGTAAGACAGTATCTCTGCCCTAAAGATAAGAAAATCTGTATCTCTTCACAGTACTAAGAGAAAAATGGCCAATGGCAGTGTTACATTACTTCCTCTCAACCTCTCTTCCCAGTTTGTCTGCAGAAATGTACCACTTCAGACACTGCATTTGGTTACAAGAAGCAAATGTTTCCCAGAGTTTGTTCTGAGAAATAGACACTTATTTTTGCTCCAAAATCATTGGGCAGCAGCTTCAATTGGACATGGGGACATGCTCTCCATACCCTGATTACAATTGTACCTGGATATAAACAAAGATAGGAGTAAATGTGGTCACAAAATCAATTCTTTCTCTCATCTTTCCAAACCAGGAAAAGCAGAAATGCTGGTGACAAGTATGACCTAGTTAATCAGCTCAAGGTCAAGCACACTTTAATTAGTTTGCCTTATGCTTGGTGTCAGTGTTGGAGAACAAAATGACAGCATGGGTTAATTTCCAGACAGAGCTTTATGCATGCCATTGAACTGTGCTGGGTTCTGATTGCCACAATGAGTTATACAGAAATACGGCCTCCAAGAACTTGCACTATTGCCCAAAACCTAGGCTTATATGGTTTTAGGAAATTTCCAAGCATTGTCATCAGGGCTGGAAGTAGGTGAGGTGCCATTTAAGACTTTACCTATGGTTGTCCTCTTCCCAGTGAATAGGGAGCCTTATACCTGGTAATGCAGAGGATCTTACCGTTGAAACCTGTGCTCATCACCACTTTAATCCACAATAAATTGGCTATGTTCTGCAAGGTTTGCAGCCCTTTAGATTCCAGCAAGTGTACACATATGCATTCAATTTTCTCTGTAGAGAATGATTAGATTATAAATCCATATTTCCTCTGTTGTTTGAGGGCTATGTTCTCTTGAGCCTGCAGCTGAGAGCTTATCCAGCAGTTCACAATGAGTAATTGCATATGAGTGACTGATGGCCATAGGGAAAAACAGCTGAAGGTCACTGCACTGTCTTCCAACAGAAAAGAGCAGTGATGATCTGATGTATTTTCCAGTTTTGACACAGTCAGATAAACTGTGGATTTCATAGTCATTATAGCGTAAATTCAGCCATGGTAAGTCCCATTCTTTAACTCATTATACTGAACACTCAATAGAAAAAAATCAATTGGAATTTCTGCAGCATGAATACTGAGTTACAAGACCAAGGTAAGTCTTTGCTAAATAATTTTTCTTCTGCAAACAGATTTTTGAACTGAGTTGTACAGAGACAGCCAATAATCTACACATAATCAAGGCTGTATTTTAATTTGAAATCCTAAAACTTTCCTGTGTTTGACTTGATACAATCCCAAGAAGAACAAGTTGATAGCAGTGCAGATACTGTGAGATTGATGAGGTATGAAAAGGATGTTACAGAAAAAGGCAAACTTCCAGAATGGAAAAAAAAAATGTAATAGCTGAATGTCTTCCAAGGTAGTTGATGATGACAAGAAAAAGAAACTTCTTAACAAACTTTGGAGAATCTGTCAGATTCAAAGGCAGTAACTGAACAAGCTTTCAAGATTGCAAAAGTGACACTAGACAATGTGATTAACATGTTTTTAGAAATGTGCTCACTCAAACAATTAAAGACATTTGTTTGCCAGGGTATGTGATTGCTTTTGCCTACTTATCTTGCCTTTTGTGACTGGACACTGAGAGGCAAAAAGCATGCTTAGTTTCCAAGGTTTTTTTTGCTGAAGCAAACATTTCTGAAGAAATACTGTTGTGGGAGGGAAAATATAATTATTGCAGGAAATATGAATGCCACTTAACATGTAATTTGTTTCCCCAAAGGCACTAACACATTGGGTTATCATTTTCCTGTGTAATTAGTTTTTAAACTAAGCTAATATTCTATCTACAAATGTTTTCAGATTGCAGCAGTGAATATAACATGGGGGAATTTATAAAAGTGTAGGTCTGTTAGCATGTGCACAGACATGTGGTATCAATTAGGTTCAGTACTTGTGCAGTCCACACTCAACTTAACACACCTGAGACATGCCTGCTGCTTCTGAGCTGACTGGCTACCTCTTAGGCTTATGGCAGAGGGATGCCAAAGGGCCATCAGTTCCAAAGGTTTCAGGGGCATCTTTTCTGCTGGAAAAGCTAAAAAGCATGAGGCAGGGAGCTCAGAATAAAAAATTATTAGAATCATAGAAATGTAGAGTTGGAAGAGACCACACGGGCCATCCAGTCCAACCCCCTGCCATGCAGGAACCCCCCCAAAGCACTCCCAACAGATGGCCATCCAGCCTCTGCTTAAAAACCTCCAAAGGAGACACCACTACACTCCAAGGCAGCATATTCCACTGCCGGACAGCCCTGACTGTCAGGAAGTTCTTCCTGAGGTTCAGGTGGAATCTCCTTTCCTGCAGTTTGAATCCATTGCTCCTTGTCCTGGTCTTTGGAGCAGCGGTAAACAAGCCCTCTCCCTCCTCTATATGGCATCCCTTCAGATATTTAAACATGGCTATCATGTCCCCTCTTAACTTTCTCTTCTGCAGACTAAACATACCCAGCTCTCTAAGTCTATCCTCATAGGGCATGGCTTCCAGGCCTCTCACCATTTTGGTCGCCCTCCTCTGGACTTGCTCCAGCTTGACCATGTCCTTCTTGAACTGAGGTGCCTAGAACAGTATTCAAGATGAGGTCTAACCAAAGCAGAGTAGAGTGGTACCAGTACCACCATACTCCTATTGATGCAGCCGAGAATTGCATTGGCTTTCTTGGCTGCCACATCACACTGCTGATTCATGTTCAGTTTGTGATCTATGAAGACTTGTAGATCCCTTTTGCACGTACTGCTATCCAGCCACATGTCCCCTATCCTATATTTCTGTATTCCATTTTTTCTACCTAAGTGTAGGACCTTACACTTCTCTCTGTTGAATTTCATTTTGTTAGCCTTGGCCCAGCTCTCCAATCTGTCCAGGTCATTTTGAATTTTGATCCTGTCCTCTGGCGTATTAGCAACCCCTCCCAATTTGGTGTCATCTGCAAATTTGATGAGCATGCCCTCTATTCCTTCATCCAAGTCGTTGATAAAAATATTGAACAGCATTGGGCCCAGGACAAAACCCTGTGGCACCCCACTAGTCACTTCTCTCCCCGATGAAAAGCAGCCATTCATGATCACTCTTTGGGTTCAGTCGGTTAACCAATTACAAATCCAACTAACAGTAGCCCTGTCCAGCCCACATTTTACTAGCTTCTTTGCAAGGATGTCATGGGGAACTTTGTCAAAGGCCTTACTGAAATCGAGATACGCTACATCCACAGCATTCCCTTCATCTATCAAACTAGTAACTCTATCATAAAAAGAGATAAGATTTACATCTCATTCTATATCTGAAGATCTTATTTAAAACAATAAATAATAACAATAATATAAAAGATTAAAAATATATTAAATAGCATATTAATTAAAAACCAGATGCTTTAAACCCAGTTAAAACAATTTTAAACAGTGCAACCTTGATAAAATCAGTTGGTGCAAATCAGGCCTCCCAGGAAGGGAATTCCACAACTGGGGTGCCACTACAGAAAAAGCCCTCTCCTATGTCCTCCCATAATATTTTTCCTTTAGTGTTGGGACACAGAGGAGGGCACTTCTTATAGATATCAGTTTTCAGGTAGGCGAAGAGAGATTCAAGCATCAAGATTCCAAGCCATTTATAAGGCATTAAATATTGTCACCAGCACCTTGGAATCAGACCGGAGGCATACTGGCAGCCAGTGCAATTGTTTCTGAATTGGTGTTATATGTTTTCCAGTGAGCAGTCTAGCTATTGCATTTTGCACCAGTTGCAGTTTCTGAGCCACTTTCAGGGGCCCCACATAGACTGCATTGCAGTAGTCTAATTGGAAGTTACTAGTGCACAATGTGTGGACTACCATCTGATTTTCAAATGAACTGCACTGCAGTTGGGCCAAGGTCCTTCTAAGTCTTGGAGGGGGTAGGGAGGAAGGGACTCCAGCAGCATTTGTACTGACAGAATATTCTGGGCTGCTTTAGAATTTATTGGAGGGGGGCACAGGAGAGAAATGGAAGTGTGCAGTTGGCCCAGTCAAAGAGAGTGTGATTTTTTCATTCTCCCAGAAAACATGCTGCATAGGCTTCTGGGAGGATATGAAGTCACGTCATGGCTGCAAATATCCAATCTGAGTACAAGCACGACAAGGATAAAGCCCTTGTTCTAAATTTGTATTCTGATATCCTAAGTTAAAGCAAACTTGTTCTAGATCTTCAAAATTAATATAAACTACCTTTTAAGCACTGGAGAATCCAAAATCCTCCTTCCAGTCGGTTCATAAACCTGATTAATGAGAAGCAGCATTCTGGAGCTATCAAAATTAAGATCGTTAACTGAACAGATTTAATTGATATGGTTGTATGAATCATTTTGTACACTTAACAAGAATCCGCAAAGCCTCTGACTTTTCATTTCCTTGAAATATCAGTGTTGTAAAGAAAGATAATAAGATGGGTAATGTAGCAATTGTAAGACGGGTAATGTAACATTTGTTAGCAGGGTGGGACAAAATATCTATTCCTATGTATTAAAAAACCTCTGTGAAGATTAGGTAAACAATTGCTTTGTGATTTCAAATTCCCTTGTTGCTTCATCCCATGACATTTTTCTTCATCAAAAATTCAATTAAATAATACATTCTTTGTCTTTATTTAAAAGCAATATCTGAGCATGTGAAAATATTTCTCTCTCTGTTTTCCACTGTGATTACAGTCTCCTGCATTCTCTGCTACATAGGAAATTTGAGAGAACTACAAACTTCTTTGATGCTGCCTTTAAACTTCAGTATGCTAGTTCCAAAGCCATGAAAATAAAGTAAACTTTTAAAGCATAGTGCTTCATATCCACCATGAATAGCTAAGCTAAATCTATGAAATGTAAGAAAGCTCCACAATATAATCTACATATGGAAGTTGGGGATGGATGACATCTACTAGTCCATTATGTTCAGTCTTATGAAACCACACTGTTTCCCTACACTCAGAGACTATCACTGTCTGATACAGAGATATACAATGAAGCCAGTATGGGCTGATATTTTGCCCACAGGATCTTTTAACTCCTTAGGCTTTGATAACAATGTCCTTAGAAATGGACACCAATATTCAGTGATGGAAAAGAAGCGGCACTCATTGGCACATACTTTAGGCTCAGCATTAGGCTCCAGGTTGACTCAGCCTTCCAACCTTCCGCAGCTTGGTAAAATGAGTACCCAGCTTGTTGGGGGCAATTAGTTAGCACATTGTAAACCGCTTAGAGAGCACTTAGCTGATAAGCGGTATAGAAATACACGTACTATGGCTACAGTCTTATTAGTTGAAGCTTATGCAAAGAAAAAATGCAGGGCTTGTGTGTGTGTGTGCGTGTGCGTGTGTGCATACACAACCCCTTCTACACAGAAATCAGTGTGTGTGCAAAAAAATCCTATGATTTCTTCCAAAAAAATTAATAATTCCCACACAACAGTTTGGAGCAGAGGAATATTAATTTTCTTCCACAATACAGAGAAAATTAATGTTTTATCCTCATATATGGGAATAAGACACTTGATGATTTAGATTCCTTCGTGCTCATTCCTCCAGGGGACAAACATTTTCATTCCTCAAATGATTATAGAGGAGAAGTGGTCAACTATGACCCTCCAGCTTGTTTTTTGCCCTACAATTCCTAGCAGCCATTGCCATGGCATCCAAATGGTGAGGAACAGAAGTCCAAAAACATCCTGGAGGGCCTTAGTTGTCTGTTTCTTCCACAGTGTGGTAGGCAGTAGGGGATGAATTTGAGGGTACCAACTGCATGCATATAATTCCACAAGCTGCTAAGGCTTCTTTGTAACTGTTCTGGTGAGGATAACAGAGCATTAGGAATTCTTTTTCACATTACGAGGGCCCATGTGCTTTCAATATTAATATTTAACATGCACAGATAAAGTTATTCTAGAACCCCTGTACTAACAAATAACATTCAAAATCAACATGGTATATTTACTGCAATACATCCAATGATATCTGTTCATGTAAAATCAAGACACAGCAGTGGATCGGCTAGTTGGAGAACATTCGTTCTTGACAGCAGAGCTTCTGTGCGCTTAAACGAATATACAAGATGCTACTCTTGTTTAGAGAAACCACAGCACCTTCTTCTGTCTTATCTTCAACAGGGTATTACTATTTCTGCAGTTCTGAGTTTTGTTTGATCAGATTCTCCTTGTCTCTTGTTCCTATTATAATGTCTCCATGTCTTCAACAGTGCCACAATTCTTTCACATTGTGAGAAACAGATCCTCTGTCTAGAAGCACTCAGCTTTTTCAAGATGAGTTTTCAATTCTTACACTGAATAATGTTTTTCTTCCTTTTGATACTTTGATAACTCACTTGTTTCAATACATCTTAAGTGCATTGTTTTATAACAACAAACATTCTACTTCTGCACATGACTTGAACTGTATTTTTTTATTATTGTTCAATTTGATATTTATTTTGTTTGCTAAGTATTATTTAAAGATTGCTCATTATTCAAAAGCAAGCTACTTTCAATAACATCCACAAGAAATTAATTTCTACTGAAAAGATTTCTTGATTGCAATATTACATGGCAATGCTAACTACCAGTAAGATAAAACAAAGAAATATAACTTGCATAACTGTAATCCTCCAAAATGCAAGGCATTTCAAGTGTTTTTAAAATGTGTCTACTTACTGAAAATATAATTCTACCTATAGTAATCAGACAAGTTCAAGCAGCAACCATAAATTGTGGTATCCCAAAAAAAAGGAAACCATTATTGCAACATGCAGTATGAAGGACAGTGATTCAATAAATTAATTTACTATTAAGAACTGGAAGTTAGATGTTCACAAATATCTTCAATTCCAATTGTTTTATTTGTTGTGCTGTCCTTCTAAATCAGATATTCCACTCACACAGATCTTCACTCTTTAAGGATAAGTTTTTATCTCTGTTGATGACAATGCATTGCTATATCACTAATATCATTTAAGACAAATTTTGCAGTTTTACCCTAGAAAGAGTACCAACATTTGGAAACATTTTAAAAGAACTTAGGATTTCTAAAATTATGAAGCATAAAATCTCTATTACTTTTATGACAATTTTCATTAAGCTTCTTTTTTTAAAAAAAGTTTCTATCTTTATCTTCAGCTGTTCCACTGTTATTCTGTCTAATAGAAATGTTACTTAGATATGCTTAACAGCTCTTTCATCAACACTATGTTCATTGATTAAATATACTTACCATATCCATGAATGACGGCGACTACGAAAATGGTTAAAGCGTAACATCTTCCAAGCTAGTTTTTGTTACAAGTTAATCATAGCCTTTTTCTTTATCCTCCAGAATTCTTCATATATCTGTTATCTTGCACAAAATATTTCAGAGCTTTATTCTTTGCAATTACATGGTAGCTTCCATTTCAGTGTGAATGTCCCTTCATATATGAGTGCATACGGTTTGGGAATCAAGGGGTCATTCAGAACATCCTCCATGACGTTCCATAGTTTCTTGCTTATATCAGGGAGAAAAATCTATTCTTGGCAAAAGGTTCTTGACTGCAGTTTCCTGTTTTCATTTATATAATCCTTCCCCAATGATAATGAAATCCAAAAATGAGAAGAATAAGCAGGAAGTTTATTTAGTGTCCAACTATTAGCTTCAAAGTGAAGATCATAGTTAAATCCAAAGTTTGTGGCTGTTTTTAAACTCCACATCACTCATAGTCGTCTTTCTATAATTTATTTTTGCAGCTGTAGTACCTCTTAGTTGAATGTATGCTAAGCAGACCTTACACCGAGAATCAAATTTCTTCAGTGGTATATACTAGTAAAGTGGCAACGGGGAAAATATGTTTAATTTTGTTCTCTTACTTACTCATTGCAGAGGAAGAAATAACAAAATATGCCAATATCAGCACTTAAAGCCAAAGAAAGTTAATTCATTTTGACTTCTCACTCTGATCTTCATAAATGGCTATTGTTTCCATATTCTGGCTCGAATATTTTGTAATATCTTAGCATACTTTTAGTGGAATAATAGTTGTGCGATAGGGATGAACTTCATGACTGTGGTGTTATATTACTCTCTGCACATGTATGAAAAAACAAAATGGCAGGAACACAGAAATGGCAGGCACTGCCATAAAACGCACGCTCAGACTCTGCAGTTTCAACCCTCTAACTGGACGCAGCTGGATTGCTTGGGTCAGTGAACCTGGGTATAGTCAATAAAGGCAACAGAATTCGGGGTCCTTGTCATCCATACTGTACATGATGGTGAGACATATAACCTGGCTGCCTTCTATTTGTGGCAGCTCCATGTGGGACAGAATAGTCCTTTGTATATTTCAAGTGTAGAGTGTCTTAAAATCTAAAAATGAGAGTAGTGACACGTATAAAAAAAGAGGAGGGCAGAAGTCAGTTCAGTGTGTGTGTGTGTGTGTGTGTGTGTGTGAGTGTGTATGTTCAAAATTACAGATTATGTGAGAGAAACTAGTTGGGGGACAGGTACAGGAGCTAGGGAAGACAAGAGGGTAGAGATGCAGAGTCTGAATGAGCCAGGCTGGCTTCCATGTGGGTGGGGGTGGGTGCGTGGGCAGCAGGGATGATCTAGGAATATTCTGAAGAAAGCAGTTTTATGAACTCTGGGAAATATTGCCTGATGCAGTAACCAGACAAATCAATCACTGGAGTTAAACAGCTTGAGAAACACTGAACTTGTCTAATCTAGTATGGAGTTGGACTGGAGCACTAAGATCAAAATTGACAAAGGGTCAGAAATGCACATGACTAGTAGCAGATAAAGCCTCTTTGAGCTCTGCATCTGAAAAGACAGTGTGTTCTCCAGAGGTACTATAGAAGAGTCATCTTGCTTACCACAGGAATGGTGCATGCATTTGATGCTTGTAGAAAGCAAACTGTCACAACTATTTGGACAGAATGGATGAACTGAAGCATGCATATAGAGCTCTGTGCACATAAGCATGGTGCCATACTGATTCATGCAGTGTTCCAAATAGAGGCACATTCATTTATAAACTCTCCTGCTCATTCATTCTTGGTGAATGTAATAGAAAATGGGAATCTGCCCATTTCAATATGGGAACCCATCCTGCTTTATTTGGCTAACACATGAAAGGAGTAATGTTGATTAACAGTGTTGCCAGCAACTGACAGGCTTTTATTTTTCTTTTTTTAAATAATGCTTTCAGGGGTAGCCCCATGTAAATGGGTACTTTTAATATAGGAATTCCACAAGAACTAGTGATCGCAAAATAGAAGATGGGCATAATTATATGGAAGCATCATTTTTGCAGCAGGCCTGTGATTCCAAAAACAGTATTTTGCTTCATCAGATTCAAAGGTAATATGGTATCACAATATACACAGGGATACAGGCAGCTCATCAGGAGACTAACAGTATGAATGGTACTGAAGCAACCTCAGTTATCAGCGGAACAGCTAGCCACTAGCTGCCAGAAGCATTTAACAATGACTCACACAACACTGCTAGAAGAGTATCATCATCAGCCCGACTTCTAAAACCAATGTTGAACAATAATGACTGTGAATTGAACCAACAAGCACAAAAAGTAAAAAAAGCATTATCTTTTTAAACTAGACATTAAAAAGAAATACTGCTCCCTACTAAAACCAGATTCTACAGAAGTATCTAAGACATAATTTTCATTTTCATTTCATTTCAAATCTTCATTTGCACAGTGACAATCTCCTGAATGGGGCACAAGATAACCACTGTATTTGTATCAGCTGCCCAGCCTCTGGGTGGTGCTTTATGCTTACACTTACATTGGAGTTGCATAGTCCAGTGGGATATGTGCATCCATAGGTGGGGGTACCTGTGGAAAACCTGAGGATATTAGATATTCCCCCTTTTCCTTCTGGAATCTGTTTTCTGTAGTGGTTGTTTATGGTTTCTTTAAATCTTCCCTTGTGGCTTGGAGCTATATTCATTCAGCAGTGGCCATTTCCGCACTACACTCTTACAGCGCAATTATTCCACTTTCAACATCCTATGGAATCCTGAGGTTTGCAGTTTTGGGAGGGGCCAGCTGGCCCCTCCCGAAACTGTAAACCCCAGGATTCCATAGGATGTTGAAAGTGGAATAACCGTGCTATAAGAGTGTAGTGCGGAAACGGGCACAGTGGTCTTTCACATTCTTTTTCTTTCAGCTGTGTGCTCTCATGCACTCATTTTAGTTGACCCATGATGATGCTCTGTACTCATCCTCATTTTTCCTTTCTGTATGGTATGGTGAATGGTAAGAAAGCATTGATCTTATTTCACACCATGCCCCTTTACCATGGTTTACCACTGATAAAACAAAAACAAAACCTTGAATAATATACACACATAAATTAGAAGGCAGTGGCATACAGTATCAGCAAGTATAGATACTTTTGTGCCAATTCTTCCAATTTATAGAGACTCCATCCACTTGCCTGCATACTGTTTGGAGGAATGGACAGCACTGAGTTATACAATTAGAGGGGGATGGCACAAACTCTAGCGACCCCACTGCACCTGGTCCCAGGAGGGATCCATCGCTATCTCCAGGGGGAGCATCTCAAGCATCTCACATTCATACGCTGGGCTATATTGTTAGCATCACCACCACCATCACAGCCTAACAGGAGCTTCTGCTGCCGCCATGCTGGGAAAGTCTGAGGACTCTCAGGCTTGAGCTGTCACTGTCCTATTATAATTTAAAGGTGTAATCTTAATTTTGCTAGTTTATGTCACTACTGTTGCCTTTACACTCAGTGATATATGGGAATTACGATTGGTATGGGAGGAGGTTCATGGGGTGACACCATGACTTACTGCACTGGGTGACACCCACCCTGCTGATGACACTGGTTCCACATGTAACTGAGATAGAGATTTCATTTTGTTGCTCTCGCTTTCTCTTTAAAAGATCCAGATATCTTGTACAAGTAACATTCTGTGTGCTTCTATGCACACAGCAATGGCAAAATATTTTAAATCACTCTTTTACAATATATTGGCTTTGTTACAGAAGTCAAAATAGAGTGTTAGTCCCTTTTTATGCTCTAAAAATTAGACAGCATGTTATTCCAGCCAATAAGAAATGGACATATTACCAGGAAGGGAAACAGAAATGTCCAGGTTCTGGTCAAACTTGCTGCAAGCATGTAATATGCTACTATTCACCTCTAAGATTAACCCTACCATCCATACAAGAGTATGTCATAAAGAGAGAATAAAAAACCAGACATTCTTCAATGATGCAACTAATGATCTGGAAAAAGCAGTCCAGATGGCACAATAAAAATTGGCCTTTACATATGACCTTCTGTTAAAATATACAAAACTAAGAGTGTATTATTAGCTCCATTTTTAAAATGAGCCCTACATTAAATAAAGTTTTATTAATTTTTGGATTACTATGAATATTATAGATGTAATGGATCTTTGACTTGCTTGGCATGACCTGGGGGACATATGAGTCAGCATCTAAAATCATTTAATGATTGTATGGGAAAGCTTCCTCAGCATAGCTGCTGTTGAAATTTCTTCCTTGTGTAACTTAGAGTGGAATATTGAAAAGAAAATCTTATGTTACGACTACGGTTGTTCTTAGATATAACGGAAAAAGTAGAGCAACATAGGCTTTAAATTATGGAATCATTACCTCCCCTCTTACCAGCCTGCACAACTTAAGAAGGTGGATTTTCTCCAGTGACATCACAGTTATGCCATCACGTACCCCATGTTTATCACTTTGGTGAGAGTCCATAATGTAGTGTTCAGCCATCTCAGTCTTGCAAGCCTGATTTATTGACAGACAGACAGCAAACAGCAGGGATGTGAAAGAGTCAATAGCACAGATGTGTGATATAAAATGCACACGACTCTAGGAAAAGAACTTGCTTCTTATATAATACGCACTAAGAAAGCTACTTGTACTAAAATATAAACAGGAGATGAGCAGCTGTACCTTTTAATAAATTATACAGGTAAGAGAATTTAGAAAGGCATAGCTTTTCAAACTCTTGCAGTGCTGTGATGCAAAAAAAATCATTGACCCAGATTCTCTTATCACATGTAATCATGATAGGTTCAGGAGCCCAAAAGTTGAAAGACTGGCTGACCTTTTAGGAGTATAATAAAAAAATCCTGCAATATGCTATAACAATGCTGAAGAGATAAAGTAAACAACCAGTAAGAATTCAAGGCAAATGAAAAGCCAGTTAATAGGAATTCATGCCATTAATGGCTCTGCCCATCAAATTAACTTTCTCTTGCACATAGCAATGGGCAAACTCCCTCAGCTTCACTGAGAATCAGATCAATATTAATGAGCTTTCTGAAAGCATCCCAGAAAAGTTTCATCTATATCTGAGAGCTCTAATGAGTGCCAATCGTGTTGTACACATGAGCATATTGTATTGAACCTGGAAATCATAGCTAGTGTAGATAAAAGGCCACTTGGAAGTTTAAATGCACATGCCTTTGGGAAAGATGCACATGTGGAAACTCAAAAAGGTTTTAGAACTGAAGAGCAACACCACCACTTAAAACATTTGCAAGAAACTAATAAAAAAGAGTGATTCAAAGATTGGAGATACACCAAATAGATCAGAGTAATCAAAAGGATTCTTGTTGACTTTGTTCTGCAATGGCACCACAACCTTAGTCATATTAAAAAGCTACCTAGGTGTTGGAAGGAAAGGCTTTGGAAGAAATGCAAGGCTGGAGAGCACCTTTTGTGATCAACATTGCTATCATGCAAATTTGGTTCAGCAAGCAACTTGTTGCTCAAAAATAAAAACCCAAAACTGAAATGTTACAGCTGTCTAGAACAAAGCTCCATAGCTCCAAAATTCACATTCCAACATGAAGTGACTCTTAACTGCTGAGACGAGATGAGCATTTTAGGCTTTTGTAGTCTGGAACTCCTTCACACAGCACAATTATAGCACTTTGTACCACTTTATAGCACTTCAACAGCCCTGGAAACATCTTATGGAATCCTGGAGTTTGTAGTTCGGTGAGGAAATAAAGTTATTGAACAGTGAATTCTAAATATATAGAATAATAAATTCCAGAATCCCACTTGAAGAAACCATGATAATTAAACTGGAATCAATGTAGATTAACTGTGTCCTTCGAAAGAGACTTCTGACACAATTTGGATTTGAAAAGAAATAAACATTTGCTTCAAATTAAAAGCTATAGCACCAGCATGTTGATTTGAAATACTGGAGGCTTTCGTATCACACATGTTACAACACACATGCATTTTCCATTGAGTTTTCACATATGCTGTTTCAAACCTTTCAGCCCAAAGCATACCAACCCCGTAATCATCTAAAATTTACAGGTGCACAAATGAATACCTACAAATCATTTAAAACTTGCTAGGACCAGAAGCAAACTGATTTCTTTTAACATCATAATCAAACATGGCTTTTGTAGCAAGGCTACATTATTACTAGCGTAAAGCACAACAGAGCATTCATAAGGTGATGGAAAAAGGGTGAAAGAACCACCCCTTGATATCCACCCTGCCTTGCCTCCCTATACTGCTATCCTTGCTATAATCTCCCCCACTTTATTTCACTCTGCCCCTGTTTTTTTATTATATAGTAGCAGCTGCAGCATAATTTCCTCTCTATTTAAAGCAGCACTAGCAATAGCACTCCTGTGGTAATACTACTCACTCTTAGCCTCAGGTCCTCACACTCCCATCCCATCTGTAATATGAAGGAAGAATAACCTTTCAAGCTGTTGTAAAGAGGGCCAACTAGGTAATGCATATGAAATACTTTAAACAGTTGAAAGGGAAAGCACCGCACAAATGTGAAACAGCAACAGCAGCAACAGAATATATTTCTATTTCAGACTAAAGTTCCAATGTAAAATATTATGTAACTTGTATATCATTCAGATTCCAAAGCAATTTTATTCATAGCATTTTGCCTATGTAGTTTGTTTTGTTCTTACTCTTGAAGAAACTGAATTTACCTCTTTAAAATCTTCATTTGAATTTTGGTTTACAAATGCAAAGAGGCTAATTTATAGAGCATAATAACATCTGTTGATTGGTGAAAAGATGGAATTTCTTGAGGTTTCTATCAAGTTGCTCACCCAAGCCAAATCCTTTCACTCACTTACTCTTACTGCTGCCACTGATTAACACTGGAGAAAAACTGATTTGCAATTCAAAACATCCTCTCTTCAATCAGATAACCTCCTCATACTGTGGGATTACATATATTCAAATATCCTGATTTCCAAGCAAGGATTTGCAGCAGTAAATAAAAATAAATGTTACTGGGATGAGGAACACGAACATGTATCACCAAACCTTAATCTTTGTGGCAAAAACAAAATCTGTAAATTATCTACTAATACATAAAAGTCAAAGTTTGCTTGTTTGTCTGTAGCAGGCAGGTGAAGAACTCATATGATTGGCTGTGTCAGGTGAAAACCTCATATGATTGGCTGCCTGTGAAGATTCTATGGAATCCTGGGGTTTGCAGTTTAGGGAGGGGCCTTTAGAATTCTCAGCGAGAGAGCTCTTGGGCCTCAGGCCAGTTGCTATGGAGATGAGGCCAAGCAGCAAGGAGGAGGGCAGTATATTTCCCTCAGGAACCCAACCTCTGTATGTTAACAACTCTGAATACAGATTGGAATATGGGGGAAAGTTACAGGTACTGGACAAGACAGTTTGGGGAATTAGCGACATAGGGTCTCAAATCTTTCTAACAAGTGTTACCTATGAGAAAATAAAATCCCAGGCAACAGCAGGTACAGACGCTAGTGTAGCATGTTTTTACTTATGTAGACCTTCTATACATGGCCTAAACATGCTGATTAATGATACATTAACATTTCACTGCTTTCCCCCAAAGTGCCAAACCTTTTCAAGCACTCAAACTGAACGCTCATTAAAGCTCAAGAGCAGGAGAAGTTTTCATTACCAACATATGAAAAAACTGAGGCTGAGGGGTAATGAGGCCTGAGGAGCATTTAGAAATAACCAAAGCTACTATTCCACTTGGTAGAAATGCTGTGAGAGCACGCTTAGAATCCTACCAATCTGTAGCTAAGCTCCGTCAATGTCCTTGAAGCCCCTGTTGCCTCCATCTTCACCACAATCTCCTTCCGTCTCAAGTTAAGTTTCTGGGCTTTGGGCAGGTCAAGTGCTGACAGAAACATTCAGTGTTGTACTGCCAGCCAAACTCTCTTTCTCTCTCTATGTGTTTGTGTGTGAATCGATTAAACAAGGACCGCATGGCAGGCCTAATGTATAGATCCAAAGAAACGCCTAAGTTGATCTGTATGTCCAAACTTGCTTTTGATTTTTGTTTCTCAGACAAACCTTACACATGCCCTCCAAGGCTACATGTGAACACTCTTCTGAAAATGGGGAGAGTTGTAACACTACTATTTGATACAAGAACACCACTGAAAGAAAAAAGAAATTCTTCACACCATACTTGGGTTGGTAAGGCTAATGCATATCATTATATCATCAAGGCCACTGTATTATACCAATATCTTAAAAACCTGAGAAATAATCCTGTTGTAGTGTTTTAGTCAAAATGTTACACAATTACTGTTCATCAGATGAGTCATCAAATCAGTGAATGTCTCTCACCTATCCTTTGCATCCCTTATTCTTATGTGTTGTATGACAGTTGTATGACCTATCTTGTAAGCTGCTCAGTACCATTTTTGCTAAAGACCACATACATAAATAAATACCCAGGAAAAAAAATTAAAGTGAAACAAAATCATAACCAATATAGTCCTAACAGGAAACTCCTGCTGGTATATATCACAACAAGCAGTGCAGGAACTGGAATTTAAAAGCTCTGGAGAAAGAGAGAAAGTAAAAACAAACTTGATATATTTAACTATGGTGGGGAAAGTTTAACTGAAGCCATACTCCCCAAGAAATAACATCAAGAAGTTGCCAATAAAAAAATGTTAAATAATAAATCAGTAACAACAGCTGAATGACAACTGCAGGACAGGTATATTGGATATAAAATTCACCTTCACTGCAGTCATTACACACCTTCATTTTCCATATATACAACCAAAGCATTACACACATAACTGAAAACAGAACACCAAAATATTAAGACTTGACAACATTAAAAGTCATCTCCGTCTGGATTTCATCTTCTTGTGTTTGGAGGGGAAAATCCTGCTCATCCTTCATCTCCCTTTGTACAGTATACATCTACATTTTCAATTTTTTTTAACAAAAAATGTATGTTAGAGGCTCCACAGGAGATCTGTATCTCATAATGATACTTTCTAAAGAAAATAAACTTAAAATATAATAAAAAGCACCACATGCAATACATTATTCTTCCACACTAAATGACATTTATCAGTTATATGACCATGCCATTCCCCCCCCCCCAAAGATCTGGTTGCACTTTAACATTTACCTAAGAAGCACTGACATTTTTTTACTTCCATTTTAACAATCTAATTTAAAACAAACCAAGCATCCATATACTTAGAGAAGAATCCCATTCACATATACTTAGAAGTAAGTCCTATTGTTTTAAATGGGGCAGTCATGTAAATTAAAGTAGAACTGCAGCCTTAATCTGCAGCATCTTCCAATTTAAGATTATTTTAATCAATACTGAAATTTAATTTGGAAGGAGGAGTACCTTCTTCATGATGAATGCCCTCTAATTATCTTTCACCAGAATATGCATGGCCTATTTCAGAATAAGCAAGCACTAAACTAATTTATAGAATGCCAGTTGCCTTCCCCAACCATATGTGAAAGTCATGGCAGTAGTCTGAGGTTTTTCAAAACTTACTTGCCACTTTCTATTTTTTCACCTGTCACATCCCTCACCAGCAAAGTTGTTCTAAACAGCTGTTACTTGATGATTTATGATGCTCTGCACCAAACATCTTCATTGCACAGCAGACAAAAGCAAGCTGCTTAAGGGATTTTGCCAAAAAGGTGTCTTATATATCACAACAAACAAATGAACAAACACACTACCATCATTCACCCTCAAAGTGGCAAGCAGATACTCTAATTCTATTAGAATTTTCAGAGCTGCTAGGCTAAGGATGTGACCCTCCAGATGTTGTTTGACTGCAGCTTCCATCACCTTTATCCAATCCAGACTATCGTGAGAGATCTTGTGTGCTGTAGCAATTCAGCAGCATTTCAGTCTGGCTTCAGGCGTGGTTATGGGTTGGAAACAGTTTTGGTCACATTGATGGATGACCTACACAGAGAACTGGACAAAGGGAGTGTGTTCCTGTTGGTTCTGCTGGACCCCTCAGTGGCTTTCAACCATTGGTATCCTTCTGGGATGACACTCTGGAATGGGACTTGGCGACACTATTATGCAGTGATTCTGGTCTTTCTTGGAGTGACAAACACAGAAGGTACTGCTGAGGGACTTCCATTTGATGCTCTGGCTGTTGGTCTGTGAGATCTTCAAGGGTTCCATTTTGTCCCCCATATTATTTAACATCTATATGAAACCACTGGGAGAGGTAACCTGGAGTTTTGGGGTTTAGTGTTACCAACATGCTGATAACACCAGACTCTGTCTCTTCTTGTCATCTGATTTCAAGGAAACTGTCTCAGTACTGAACCAATGTCTATTGTCAGTAATGGACTGGATGAGAAACAGAAACTTAAGCCAGACAAGACAGAAGTGGTCCCTGTCAGCTGAATGGCACATCAGGGAATAGGGACTCCACCCACGCTGGACAGAGTTATATGAAATTTCAGGCTCACAGCTTGGGTGTTCTCTTGGACTCAGCTCTGAGCCTGGATACCCAAGCTTCAGCAGTGCCTAGGAGAGTATTTGAACATCTAATACTAGTGTGCCAGTTTCACCCCTTCCTTAGATATCAGATCTGGCTATAGTGACACGTGCCTTGATTACATCCTGTTTGGACTACTGTAACATACTCAACATAGTGCTGCCCTTGGAAACTGCTTGGAAACTTCAGTGGATCCAAAACACTGTGGCCAGAATGCTGACTGGAACTAGTTATAAGGAGCATATAACCCCCTTGTTAAAACAGCTTCACTAGCTTCTAGTTCTTTTCCAGGCACAATTCAAAGTGCTAGTCATGACCTATATACCTTAGGTCCAGACTATCTGAAAGACTGTATCTTGCTATATGAACTTGCCAGAGTTCTGAGGCTTTCTCTTGGTCCTGCCGTCATCACAGGCTCATTTGGTGAGGCCATGAGAAAGAGCTTTCTCAGTGGCTGCTCCCACCCTCTGGAACTCCCTTCTGTGGAAGGCTAGGGTGGCCCCCTCCCTGCTTCCCTTTCACTGGCAGACAAAGATCTTTTTTTTTTTTTTTGTTTAAGCAGGCTTTTAATGTGAAATCAGGGGAGCTTGTTACTGGGATGTTTTATTTACCCTCTAAAACTTTTGTATGTCTTCTAAATGACACTGTACTGATTTGTGTGGTGATTTTTAACTGGGAGCATACAAATGAAATAAATAAATACATTTGGAATTTGCTCATTCCTGCTTTGTTCAAAATTAAAATTACAAAATCAAAGTAATTTCCCACAAAGAATCCTTGAAACAACCAAAGTTAAACCACTTGAAGTCTCTTGCAAACACACTCTTTCACAGATTGCTCAAAATTAAAATACATAAATGTAAGCAGTTCATCTGAATATGTCACTCTTTAAAACAATTATTCAAACGAACCATGAAGATACATGGTTGCTTCTACTGGGTTTATTTTAAAATGCTGTTTGCATCTTGACTGCAAGTATCCTAAAGTCGTGGTTCTCAAAGCATGAGTGGGCCTCCACAGGGACAGACAAGCTATTTTTAGGGTGCAGTGTAGATGAAAAGAAGAGAAGAGAACAAAAGGTGAGGTACAGGAACAGCTGCTTAATAACAAGGAAGGAGAAATCATGCAAAAAGCAGAGCATACCAAAAAAAAAACCAGAACAATTTCTAACAGTTACCAGCTTGCAGAAGGTTTTTGATGTATACCTAGACCTTGCATATGATCGAGTGATACCTATTAATTCAATGTCAGGAAGAACTTTGAAGCCTCTATTTGCTTGTCCCACATGTAGCAGACCCAGTGGATCAATGGGATTTAGATAAGTGATGACTGACCATCCAGCAATTTATTCAATGGTTCTACTCCAGTTGGAACCAGCAATGACAGTGCACTTCAGAAGCTTTTCCTAAAACTGAAGTGAATGTTTGCTTTTAGTTCCATGTAACTCTCAGAGCTTACATGGAAATTTGCACCGGGCCAAGCATATATTTACACAGACACTAAGTAGTTTGATGAACAACATAGTTTTACTTTGATTATTTGCTATAAACAAAACTATTTTCATGTGTTCATTATTGGCTAGATTCACCTGAAGAAATCCAGGTGATTTCTTTTTGATAGAGCTAAAACATATTTGACAGAGTTAGAACAAGAATGAGCGAGTTGTGCTCCTCTAAATGTTATCTCCCATCAACCCACCATGAACTAAATTAATTCACGAAAATAATATTTCTATACTTAATCATAACATTCCATTCATTCAATGATGAGGGAAGATGAATCAACCAGCCAGAATCAAACATTTGAAGGTCCATAAGTTTACCAGCCTGACTGACACTATCAGACAGGATAGATATAGATATAGATATAGATATAGTGATATAGATTATAGATATAGATATATGTGTGTGCGTGTGTAAGAATGTGTATGTGTATTTTAGGAAGTACTGTATTGTATATTGTGCAGGAAAATAAATCATAGCTACATATATGCTCAAGAAGTTTCAAAAGGCTCCTTTAAAAAAGAAAACTAATTAGGAACACACAAAATTAACTATATATTTAGAAAAAACTTTACACACTTGAATAAGTGTGGCTTTGGAACGTTCTTACAAGAAACATTTTATGCAGTGAAAACCACAGCACTGTTGTTTCCTTGGAAACACAGCCTTTCACTTTCATTGCATGAAACCTTAACCAAAGAGAACTCATTAATTAGGACCAAGGTTTAGTTATTTTAGGTCAGGATGATGTTAACATACAACTATATTTTTATTATCAATAGGCATCTAATGAGCTCACTCAGCCCATTTATTGAATGGAAAAAATCTTCATTACTCTAAAACAATTAAGCCAGTATAACTGAGTTACATCTAAAAGTATCATTTGGTTGAATGAATATAAATCACAGTCACTAAATTTTAGTACTGTACTGAAATATAAATAATGATGTGATATGGAGCAGTGAGTTACATATACAATCATCTTCAAGCCATTTCCATCTTTCTATTCTTTTCTATGAATGTATACAAAACAAATGTTTGCATGAAAAAGTGAATTATGCTAGGGTTTTTTTTTTCTGTAATGGTTACTAAGGAAGACTTACTTGATTGCATAGCCAGAAATCTGTCAATAAGGAGGAGCAGAACTATTTTTGCAAGAGTATATTTCTGAGTCTTCACTTTTTTGGTGAAAAATAACTGATGTTGTGATAAACCTCTAAAATACTGCTTGTATTTTATTAGCAAGATAGTGGCCAAGTTTAACGCTCATCCAGGCAGAAGAAACATTTTAGCCCCTCAAAGTCATGCACTGTTACAGAATTCATACAAAACTACATTAATATGATAGGCGCTTAACAACACTGTCTTCTGAAGAGTTGAAAACGATGGTCCTCTGAACAAGCCTTGCCAAGAAACCTCTGTGATAGGTTCACCTTAGGGTTACATAAGTCAGAAACAATTTGAAGGCAGACAACAAGAACAACAATGGAAAGAAGGTAGTTGGATGCTCAGTCCTGAGTGCTGTCACCCCAAAGGAGTCTCTAAACAATAAACACAATGGTCACCAAGAACCAATACAATGATTTTAGAAATTTTGTTGCATTCTGACAAATGCTGAGATCTGAAACATAGCAAAATTTGAAGGTATTTGAAACGAAGAGGTTTTTGGGTTTTTTACTTTATTTTCTCAGATCTATCAGTTCCCACTGGTGGATTTTATATTCGTCCTACCTATGTATCTGTCACTTACCAACCATCTCTGCTTATGAACTTCCAAATTCCTTCCCAACCCCTAACATTTTCTGATTTGTGGTTATTCAAGGGTCTGTTTCTGCAGAAGTAAAATTAAGGTTCAGAGCAGTTTATCTTTGGGCCCAAGCATAAAGCAGTATTTGGACTACTTTCTGAGTTAACTGTTATCCGTAGTAATATTGCATAAGGGTAGAAGTGCAACAGGTTTTAGTCTAAATTTTGAAAGAAATATCCAAGTTCTGAATCCCATTCTCCCTCCCAACTCCTCAAAAACGTTTGGCACCTTGAATATTTCCTTTAAAATTCTGACTAAAATGTATTGGATTTTGCCATCCTACTGACATCTGAGACACTGGACTCCACTGAAATTGAACAAAGCAAACATGCATCTCTGTTGGAAAGCAAAAGTGGGAGCAAAGCAGACATTTAGGAAGAGAACTGGCAATTGGAGTACCTACCTCTTTGCCTTCCTGATGATTCTCTCTACAAAATGCCCTCATTTTAATATTTAAAAAAAATTAAAAATTTTTAAAAATTAAAATTTAAAAAACAAGATACATTTTAATCCATTTCTCTCAAGTCTTCAAATAGTTCTTAATGCTTGTTTTGATTTGAAATCTACTGACAATGGATTTATTCACATATACTTTCTCTCAAAAGGATGTTTATACACACATGCATCTAGTTTGTTGTGTGTGTTTGTGTATGTGTGCATGTACAGTTAATTATTAATCTGCATTAATGAATCACGTAACAAAAGGAATGAACTGGGTATAATACTTATTTTATTCACAAGCTTGTATTTTATTTTAATGACTGGTGATTTTTGGATTATTTGAATATAGTTCTGTTTGGCCTTCAATAAATATTTTGAAAGTATGATGACATATCTTCACATCTATTTTAATAATCATTTACTGTGTTGAAGTTTTGTTTTAAGAAACAAAAGAATAATTTTAAATAGAAGGAAATGTACACAGCACCTTGCTTTTACTTTAGATGAATGAGCGAAAGAGAGTTGCCTGCCATGTGAATCACATCAATTTATTTCAAGTTTCAGGCAGCCATGCTGTTAGTTGTAGCTTCAGACCTAAACTAGGTCTGTTGATGAATGCTAATGAGCTCCCTACAGCAATGCAGTACACTAGAGAGAAAGTCTTCACTGTTGGAGGTGACAAGCCAACCACTGACATCAAGATGCCCTGATGTGACAAGTACTCAGAAAAATGTTTTGTGTATTCAAAATGCTGCCTGCACAAAAACTACTTAATCAAATCACCTACTTCAGAAGATGCTGTCGAAATATCTCCAGCTGAGGCTGAAGTTGGGTTAATCTTAAAATTAAAACTATGAAATTATAGAGGCTGGGATGGAAATCATGTGGTTCCCCTAGATGTGTTGGAACTTCAAATCCCAACATCTCTCAGCATTGCCTATGCTGTCTGGGGCTGATGCAAGTTGCAGTCCAATAAAATCTGGAGGATTAAGGGATAAACACTCAGTAACAGAATAAAGCTGCTGTTCTTTATGATACAAGCATATGAATTATAAAATCACAATCAAAGAAAGCAATAGCATCATCTATTATGCTTCGGTCAGGCCTCAACTGAAGTACTATTTCAGGTTCTGGGCACCACAATTTAAGAAGCTTATCTGGTCCTGACAAAATAGAACATGTCCATAGGGAAGGGATCAGGATTGTAAAGAGTCTGGAAACCAAACCCTACGAAGAACAGTTGAAGGAACATTGGGAGAGGAAGGCACAATACTTTTCTTCACAACAGTTCTGCAATTTAAATGTCCCCCTCAAATAGCTATTATTTTTGCTGGGATAAGAGGCACATCCAGAGCCCTGGTGTCACACAAAAGCCCTGGTGGTACACAAGAGCCCTGGTGGTGCAGTGGTTAAATGCCAGTACTGCAGCCACAAGGTTGTGAGTTCAATCCTGTGGGGCTCCAGGTTGACTCAGCCTTCCCTCCTTCCGCAGGTTGGTAAAATGAGTACCCAGTTTGTTGGGGGCAATTAGCTAACACATTGTAAACCGCTTAGAGAGCACTTAGCTGATAAGCGGTACAGAAATACACATGCTATTGCTATCCACAAAATAAATGTCTTACCTCCACATTTAATAGCTGCTTCAGGGTTGATTGAAAGGAATTAACTTCCCTTCAAGGAACAGCCATGATCCAAGCTGTACCAGAAAAGAACAAGATCCAGGAGCTCATATGACAAATCTTCCATATTGAATTGCTGAAGAAGAGAACTCATCTGATTTCAGCACAGAATCTATGATGTAAAATGAGTTCCTGCAGCCACACATTCCTTAGGAGATGTTGTGAAGTAAGATAAAGCATTGAAAACATATAAATGGAAAAAAGGAGAGGTGGAATCCTGAGTCTGCTTGGAGTCTGTTGTATTCTATAAAGTAAACACAAATCCCTTCTGGTTGGTTCTTAATCTACAAAGAAATATTAAAGACCTATCTGGAGTCTTCTAATGTAATGGTTATTTGTGGCTGACTCTCTAACACCTTAAGGCTTTCTCATTTCCTCTTAGGTGGTCACATGAGGTTTGGATTAATGATGGCATGATGCCCACAGAATGGACTTGCAGCTCTTATGTTGCAGCATGGGTGGAGGTTTTGTCAGGATATATAGAACTTCTCAGGATTAGGAAACGTTCATGCTTGTCAGATTCCGTCCCCATGGCTTTTTGTCTTTGTGTATAATGACTTGGGTCATTTGAAGTGATCTTTTCTGAAAATACAGCTGATATAGCAGACCTCTACACTCTAAATCTATGGCTTTAAAACCAATCAAATGGAGAAAAATGATTTGTCCAAATAAAAGACAAGAGACTGAAAAAAAATCTTCCTAAGGGTATTTGAAAATTTAGTGCATTTAACAGAAGGAGCTAGCTCTTCAGAAGTAAACAAGCTACATGTCATTTCAGCTAATGAAAATGGCAACCAATAAATTAATATTCATGTAATTGTACATAGTAGTGGTTCTACAGAGGGAGTTTCTAATGGCATTAATAAGCTTCTGTGCCTTATTAATCTTGCAAATGTTTCTCAATGGAATGCCAGCTTTCCATGCATAATTCACTTCATTTATTAACAGTAATAAATGGTTTAACATATTTGGCATTTTATTTTCTTGGCTTTTTTAAAAAATTGCCATTCCTTGCTGTGCTGGTTTTGAATGATTTCGTTTTGGCTTATTAGCAGTTCTTGATGTCTGTGCCAACTTTTAACTTGTACTCAAAAATTAATAATAGCCTTTTTAAACCTAACTGTCTTGGGTACCTTCAATTCCCTCTAACTGCCATTCTTGAATAAGCAGCACCAGTCACAGAGAAGCCAAGGAGTCCTTCATCCTTAAAAAGTTAAGGGATTGCTAAACCCCAGGAAAGCACAATTTGTTAATAGTTACAATTAATACATCACCCAATGTGCTGCCAGGATAGCCACCAAAGATATATATGTACTTTGGAAAGCCATTTTAATGTTTTTCTAAATAAACCTTTTTGTTCTACACTTACTGTAGATAGAATCCAAAATCACATACTAAGACCTTGGGAAAGTCACTTTTTGGATTACATCTCCCAGTATTTCCCAACAAGTATGGCTCACAGCATCTAACACATACGCATTACTTAGTTGTAAACTGGTAGGTCATGCAAAACAGTTATGGCTTCAGTCAGAGGTTCACTTGTTCTTTAACAGTTATTATGCATATCATAGAATCATAGATTTGGAAGGGGCTCAATGGGCTATCAGGTCCAAATCCTGCTCAATGCAGAATCTCCAGTTACAGCATCACCAGCAGATATACAGCTAACTTATCACAAATCTATATATGTATCTCTCATATAAATATATTGAAACAATTGACAGACAGCAAAACGTTTTGGCTTCTACCTTCTTCAATTCATAAAGATGAAACCCTTAAAAAGATGTACCTCTCATACAGAGATGGAGGGAGGGAGGGTGAGAGTGAGAGAAAGAAAGAAAGAAAGAGAGAGAGAGAGAGAGAGAGAGAGAGAGAGAGAGAACCTGATCTATTTAAAGCTCTTACTCTTTTATTAATAACTTTTGGGAGAAGTATAATAATTTATTGACATACACATGTGATTGTAAGGGCAGGAGAATCCAAATGCCTCCTACAAGTATAAATATTTCCCCACCTTGAAACAAAAGTGGTTTCACAATACAGAAACTGTGATACATAAGTCTGCATTGCTTCCTTGTCTCCATCAACCTGTCAATATAAATTCACACAGATTTAAGAAACTTTCATCTGAACTACAAACTCACCCATTCCCTACATATGTCTTCAGAGACTCCAGTAACCTGTGAGAGATGCCAAGCTGTGTAGGAGCAACAACCAGAAGACCACTGTAATCTTGAGGAGACTTAAGGAATATCGCCCGTACACAGTTTCTTCCTACATGCTGATTTAAGAGTTCTTGTTGCTGTTCTGCCTGCTTTGGAAAGTACACTGTATGCCATGTTGATCTTACAGCCTTCTGGGATGTCTGCCAAGTTAAGATGTACAGAGATAACACTACAGCTGGTACTAACTAACAAGGGGCCTGGGCTTGGCCAGAGGTGTTGGACTAATCAGCACAGAAATAACAGGTGTCAAGAGGAGCTCAAAATTGCCCGCTTAATTAATGGTTTTATATACAGCCTGTGTGAGGACTCTCGAAGGTTCGATGGAAGATGGTCAAGTCTCATGGACTAGGGGTTATAAAGACCCCCAGACTGTGCTGTCGGGGGGGGCTCAAATCAGGCTGGGAGCTGCAGCACTGTGCATATTGGCTACCAGAGGGGGTCTTCTTCATTGCTTCTATTCAGGCTCCTGGTGCGGGTGGTTGAAGAAATCTTTGGCTGCATGAGAACATCTACATGCTTATGTTGCTTAAACTGCTTGCTGTTGAATAAATCTGAGACTTTTTTACCTACAACTGGTGTCTTTTCTTGCCTCCAGATCCTCTATAAAGAACCCCTTTGCCTTTGCAGAACTGGCCAATTGCCTTTGGCAAGACAGGACGTGTGCCTCATCCTGCAGTGGTAGGACGAGACCACCACCCCTTGAATTGGGAGTGCCAGTAGTCAGAGACTTAACAGCTCATAAAATGAGATGAAGGAATCTGATGGTAACTGGGGAAAAAGGAAAATTTTTAGTATAAGCTTTTGTGCACTAGAGTCTACTAGAAATGTCCACTATCCCAGTTACCCTGGAAGGTTCTTATGTCTTTTCATGCTAGTAGACTAACATGGCTATCTGTCTGAATACTACTACACTGAGTTTATAAATGTTAATTATTTTGCAATCAACATTGATTGCATATAGAACTACAGCAGAATTGAAAAGAAGTCTGGCTTATTCTTCTTTGTAGTCAAAAGTCAATATTTTAATGTGTATGTAACATTACTCTACATTATTTATACTTATAGTGTTATTTTCCCCTCATAATTTATCAATATTACACAATATCTGAATGTGAAACATTGCAAGAGAGAAGTCACAAACAGCCTGCCTTGATTAGGACCTGTTTTCATAATGGTTAGTTTTCTATCCTGCAAAACAAGGTCTTTCACCTTTACATACGAGATAAAATGAACAATTGTTGTCTTGCATTTTAAATTAGCTGCAACAGGCTACATGAAAATATTAAATATCTGCCACTGCCCACAGATTTAACCAGAGGCAATGACAAAATAATTATGGGAGTGAGGTGGTGGCAATAGGCAATTAGGCACAGAAAAAGAGTTATGCATATAATAAAAACATGCAATTATGGAAACAATTATTCAACTGAAGGGTGGGTAGAAAGTGAGAAATAAATAGAAGATATAGACCTGAATCTCATGGGAAGCCCCACCTAGAGCAGACCCATGGAATCAATGGCATTTATCTACATGCTGACTCACCATTCAATAACTGATTCCATGGGTCTCCTCTACTTTGGATTATCAAGAATGTTCAGTTCACATAATGCCCCTGTGCTTCATCACTCATAGCACTACACATAAATCTAGGGAGCAGGAAATGGGAGAGTATGTGACCCTCTGCATGCTGTACTGAAAATCCCATCACCCATCAACATGGGTGATATTGGCCAGGGTTGATGGGAGAGGTGGTATAACAACATCTGGAGAACCACACATTCTCCCACTTTTGGCATATGAAACTCTGGAAATCCCAGCTAGAATCACCACTGTAGATATTCTTTTGCCCCTCACAGTGGAAATCACAAACGTCTTCACAACCTTATTTCAGGATACTGTTACCACTGGATCTTAACAGAATCATTTCTCACTTATACCAGGTATACAATCCACAGCCATCAGCCTTTTAGAGACTACTTGAATGTATCTATTGGCAGTTGTCAAGCAATGGGCACAAACAGTAAGATTATTTTATTGATCACAAACCAAAGCTTGGAAGATTAACCCTTTCTGGTCTCCTACTTCCAATACACCATCTGGAAGCTAAAGTCCAGAAAAGGTTCATTTTCCAAGCTCTGTTACATGAGGTTACATATAAACTCATCTCTCTACCAACCTCCAGAAGACTGACCTTTGTTACTGTTATATAATTTCAGCAACATTTATACAACAGATCAAGGTATTAAGACACATAAATAAAAACAATATCATCTTTTCTTCTACATTCAATCTCTCTTCTCATTTTGAATTCCCAAATATTCATTCCAACACCACTCCACACCAAGGCCATTTCCATACTACACTGTTATAGTGCTATTATTCCACTTTCAACATCCTGTGGAATTTTGGGGTTTGTAGTTTACCGAGGCCCTCTAAATGCCCCCCCTAAACTGCAAACCCCAGGATTCCATAGGATGTTGAAAGTGGACTAATTGTACTATGACAGTGCAATGTGGAAGTGGCTCTCATTCGCTCAAATGTATTCACATTGCACAGTTCTAAACAGCACCTTGCCTCACACTATTTACATTCCTATGCAAGTACACCAGATATTCCATGCCTGTCTATTAGTTCAGATCTGAGTTAGCCACACCTTCTTCTCCTCAGGGAAAAAAACCAACCTTTTTTAAAGGTTCAGCTCCTTCAATACTCTTTTTGAGATAAGGCGTGCAATTTCATCATGTTTGGGAGCTTTTCTACTGGATTATAGACCTATGGAAAACGCCCTCCCTGCCCATGCCTGCTTTGCCCCCAAAACATAGAAAAATGGATCTGATGACTCCTAGATGGCACCTTGGGCGGGTTTCTACCCATTCTTCTAACTAGGACCCTCAGGAGTCTACAAGCAGCCCGTATGTCACATTTCCTCCAAGGCTGTGCAAACTATTTAACAATTTATGTAATCTTACAACAGTCTTCCACCAACTGGGCACCTCCTACAGGACTAGATTGAGGGGACAAAGTGCTTTGGAAGACATAACCACCTGCATACTTTTCAGTTCGCTCTTTTATTCTGTTCCCCAAAGAATGAACTGACCTTCAGAAGCAGCAATTCACCTTTTACTAGGTTGCATCCTCCCCCTTCACTGTACAACATTATATGTTTTTCAAAACTTAGAAGCAGACAGTTGCTTGTTTTTGACATTTTCTGGCAATTTATGTGGCCGCTTCAAGGCCTAAGGCACATGGAATTGTCCACCATTTCCCTAGAGTTTTTTGGATTCTGATATATAATACGCACAAGTATGAAGTCTGGATAGTTACAGCAGTTGCTAGAAACGGAACTGGAGCTCATTGTTCTAATAGTTTGATGTAGCCATTTTCGAATATATGTTCTATTGATACAGACACTCTTTCAAAGCCACACTGCTTATGACTAATCAACATCTGCTACACATCCATAACTTATAATTACCAGAGGCAGAGCAAAATCAAAGTTGCTAAAACATAAAGGTACAGCTGGGAAAATAAACACTAAAATTATTATTTCAAAACTTTCCAGTTTGAATGAGATTGGAGAGTGCAGAGTAGATAACATTCTGTAACATGTGCTTTAATCTGTGAATTTTAAAAGTTTGTGCAGCTTTAGAATAGACACAAGAAAAGATACTCCCAAAATTAAATCAAGATTTTTTTAAAATAATGAATTCAAGCAAAATACTGATGGTTGTAAAACTGGGGTGGGGGAGTGACAAAAATAACTTATGGAAAAAAATCTGACAGTAACTTGTGTCATCTTGACTGTTTCTCTGGAAATGAACAGAATATTCACGACTTCTTGAAAGTGTAGGCAAACCTCTGTGGCATATTCTCCCACCTTTCAGTACAAGGTTGTATAACACTATTTCTGCTAAACCAGGAATGCTTCAGTATTCAGATCTGATCTTTCGCGATCATTGCTGTTTTTTTCTTGACTATTGTAAATAATATCTTTGCAGGAACAGTAGGGTTACCCTCAATAACCAACTGAGTAATGCTAGCAACATGCTTCAGAGACCTTGGTTAACTATGGTACTTCTTGTAGTTGTCACAAGGTTTTAAACAGAGAGTGGGTATGTGAGGGAAAAACAACAATGACTCACACACACCTCTGGTAAGCTTGCTAAATAAAGCAACTGGAGAACAAAGTTGGAATGCAGCCTCTGGCTACATTTGTGAATGCATCAGGCTACATGGCATAAGATCAAGAAGCAAACAAGGCTATCTTGAAATCACCTTTGCTCTCTTGCTGTTCATTTCATGACCAACGCCATACATGGATGCACAGAAGAGGATTGAAATGCTTTTTGGTGATGTTATGACCTTGACTATACTAGTATACAATTAATTCTTTAAGATTTTAATGCAAAAAGTGTAAAAACTACCCAATTCCCAGTTCTCCCTTCCCCCTTTTGCACAGCTCCTTCCCTTTCTTCACAACCTGAAATTCAGCAGTAATTCATGCAAAGAATTAACATTACAATGACCTCAACCCGAGGGCAAAAAGGGTAATAAGTGCAGATTCACTGTGTTCAAGTATTTACCTGAACACCTGGAGAGTTAAAGGTATAGTGGGAAAATGTGCGTGTGCATAGGCCCTACCCACACATGGATGTCACTAGACCTCCATACACTGAACAGAAAAATCTGCAGAGGACTTCATAAATTTGTCCAGTGGACCATGGTTGTAGGATTGGGAATTATGCCTTATTAGAGTAACATTTGGCAGAATGTGGTTTTCAAAGACATGTTGCAGATCTTTGTGTTCAACATGCAAAGCTCTGGTATAGTTATGGGGGTTGGGGGACACTAGGGCGGAGCCCATATGCACGCTCACCCACCCCAACGATTTAGTCTTCCTGAACAGGGCTAACTTTTATTCAGAAAGTGCACAACACACTGCCGATAGGAGGTCTGCACTACTTTGATATCAAAAACAAAACAAAACAAAAACCTTCTTTCAAATAGAAATAGACATTTCCCTGTCAATTCCAGCAAAGAAGCAAAGAAAAAAAAAGGATTACACCATTGTAGGTTAGGCATGTCTATCATCCGCTAAATAATTTTTTAAGTGATAGAATTCCCTGTATGCACCTCCTCTTCTACCTTCATTTGCACATTTTACTTTGTGTCTGTCCACCCAAATATATTTTTACATTGTACTTCTTGATCTCTCGTGGACAAAGATTGGAATGTTCAGTTTGAAAACTGATTTGGTCACATTAAATATTAGAATTGGGAGATTATGTGCCACTATCGCTACCAAATGAAATTGTTTAACTACCTGAATTATTGTTAATTGCATTGTTACTTAAAATATTGCTTTAAAAAGTGCTTTGCTACTTAAAATATTCATTTCCAGAACAGGACAGAAGTTGTCACTGTTGACTCCAGGGGCATATTTCAGTAACATTTTCAAGAGTAGTCTTTCAATTTACTCTCTTCCATAACAAGATTGTTCCCTGAAGTCCAACATGTCCAGAAACTGGCAGGTTGGGAAAGACTGTCCTAAAGCTTGGGGTCTAAAAGCCTGTCCAATTAATTTTTATCATTTGTATTTCTCTTCTCTATTTTTTGCCCATTCCCACCCTCACATGGGCACTGTTCACTTAACTTTCAAATAGACTGTCAAAGAATAATAGAGAGTGATGTTAAACATTAGTAAGGAATTATTTTCTTCAGCTAGAGGACACTGATCTATTCCAAATGCAGCAATAAGTAACTGGCTGCAAAGATCAGTTAGTGAATCAAGGTAGATCAAATCTATTTTTTATTAACAATTCACATGAAATAAAGGTAAACTATCCACTACCCTACCTCCATGTCAGCAGCGGAGCTTGGAGTGTGTGGAGGGGGAGGTGGGAAGGGGTGCATGGGGGCATGGCCACAGGGTGTGGGTGCACGGTCACGGGGCATGGGGGTGCGGCCATGGTGTGTATAGGCATGGCTGCAGTGTGCGGGAAATGTGGCTATGAGACAGGACACCCCAAAAGCATTGCCGCCAGGGGTGAACCACCCCCATTGCCCCCCCGCCACTACGCAACTGCTCCATATCCCACAAGCCAGATTACATTATTCAAAATACAATAAACCAGTTGCAACCACTAACAAACCACAGTCAATATAACCCATCATGACTTTTAAGTGGAAAAGTCTTGATCAGAAATTTTTTGAATGTCTCTGAGTATATGTAGAATTTTTCTGACCTTTCTTTGCTGAAACATTTGGGAAAATTTTCTCATTAAGTCAATGTAACAATGTAACAATTCTATGTTCAATAATTTGGGAGTAAACCTCATAAATTCAATGTTTTTCACTTCTGAGTAGACACAGTGGTATGGGTTGGGCCAAGGACAGTCATGCTACAGTTGGTAGATTAACAAACCTAGCAACCAAACCATGTGATACATTTTCTCCCATTCTAATTCTTTCTCTCCTGAGGCCTTCCTGTTTAATTGTGTTACTGAATGTAGGAGAGGACAGCCACCTCACATCTACAAAATGTAATGGCCTAAAACCAATTAATTTCTTCAAGCATTGAATTAATACTAGTGTTAATCAGGAAGTCCAGGGAGCTAGGTCACATTAGGAGGAAAATCTAACAAATTAACAATTTAATTAATCAGTTAGCTAGCTCTTTCCAATCTCTGGTGGTAGACTCTAGAGGAATAATCATTTTGGTATATTACAGTAAATCAATGCAAAGAATCTTCTGGCAGCTATGCAGCAAACTTCTTGTAACACAGTAATGCAGTTCATCTCTCATGATGCTCCAGCTTTTGTCTTTCACAAGCAAGCTGTCAGTGCACTGAAAGCAGGAACAGCTAAACAAAGCATGGACCAAGTATGTTTAGCATTGCATCCCAGCATGGAGAGTCACATCCCAATGTGCTGAGAACTCTGGCTTATATCTTACCTAACAGGCCACAAATTGTTCTTAGGGTCCATCTGTGGCTTATCCCAAAGAAACAGGGCAGAGTTGGAGCTGTATTCACCACGCTCACATGTCATGACAAACAAACAACATACAGAAAGTTGTAGTAAGAGCAATTTGCCAGCATGTATTTCTAAACAAAAATCCTTTTAAATTGCTTGCTATGATGGCCAAATATGGCCACAATTATAATTGTCCTGATATTTTTTTTTCCAAAGTAAAAAGCAAAGACAATTTTGGAAGGGAAGATTTAAGGACAAGAGTGGATATAGTTTTTAACCCACTCTTCATCCATTTCCCAGTGCCAACCCAACTGCTGGGTTTCAAGTATGTGTTTGCCCCTACAAAGTATCCATATTCTTCCACGAGAAGTTTGGTAGCTCATGTTGTTCTAGCTACTGTTCAGTAGTCCTTTCCTAAACCCCCAGGAAAGGAATTTAACAGGAATATGAAGGATCTGAGATAAACAACTTAGCTTGCCAAGAAGACGAAATTACAGCAGCAATTGTATAAATGGTTAGAGAGCCAAGCTGATAGCAGCTAAGTATTTTCTCAGTTTCAACACAAAGGCCACATGCCATTTGTCCTATACAAAAGCCAGTTCTGCAAAGCTAAATATCTTCCATTAACAGGAAGCCAATGGTAAATTGTATAACCTTCTGTCTAACATGCTTGGAATTTCCGGTCAAGGTAATTCATAGATCAATGCTTCAGCACAGAATCTCTAAACTTATTGTTTTCGAAATCATCTCTGTCATCTATGCAAGATTGAAAAGGATCATTCTATTATGAACCTACTCGTAAGTATCTACTAATAAATCACAATGGTGATCATAATTATATCCACCAATAAAATCAAAGCCATGGAAGCCAATGAAACAGAGAATTATGTAACACAGCTGAGAGTTTGGCATTTGAGAACTAAAGCAGATTTACAAAGCCTATATTTTAGGTTTCTAAGGAATAATATTATTAAAACCATAATAAACAATAATGCAATATTAAACACATCACACAGAAAGCCTTTCTTTCACTTACTACCAGTATGAATGAACTTAAATTACATATTTTCTCAAAAGACCAGAGTGGCTACAATAGGGTCAATGCAACCTACAGAGTAAATAACATGCCGCTCAAACAAGTATAAATCTACACAGTATTCACAGAGCAACAGAATACCTAAACAACAAAGGAAGCCATAGTACATAAAAGACAAACACATTTTTTTTTCTGGCACAATCATTTGTGGACTAAAGCTCATTTTTGCCATTTGACAGATGTAAGTGTGCATGGTTATATATTGAAAAAGGTTTGCAAATAGCTGAACATGAAATAAATGCAAAGAATGCAGCAAACCTATATTGTTGTGTGTGTGGTATATGCATGTACTAAAAGAATAACATTTTTTTTTGTAACCAATTCAGGTCAACATCAAAATATGACTGACCTACATATATTCCTTGGATAACATGACTCCATTGTTTAATGCTCCCACCCCACTCTACATATACCTGTGAAAAAAAGGTATCACTTCCTGCAAACTTGCAAAAAGGGGTTATGTAGGAATTTTTATGGTACAATAGGGGCTTTGTGTTTATTTTGTTATAAAAAGCAAAATCAGCTATCACTTCTATTTAGAATGGCTTCTGTTTATATCATGATGGATAAATAAGGCTTCCTAAAGAGTTCCTTAAACAGATACATGAAGAGGTAATGACCTGTGAATATTTTGGCAGGCAAAATATGCAGAGCCCTGTGGGATTCCTGTTTTGAAATGACATTTGCATCACAGCATATTGCATTCAACAGTTATAGACCTAAGAGGCAGAAATATGCTCCACAATTGTAACTTCTAAATCGCTCTAGAAGTCTCTCAGATAAATCATCTTCATTTTGTCATTTTGAGTCACAAGTTGCTACTCATCAAAGCTGAAAAATATGCTCTCAGCAAATGGCTCATGTTAAATAAACAGTAAATCTGAACTAAATAGGATTCTTGATCATTTAAAAAACAGTGTGTTTTTAACAGTCTTGTATCCTTTTTGCATATGTCCTCAACGACAAATGTAAGTACTGAAAAGAAACTTACATTATTCCCCAGGAAGCCAACAAAACACATTAATCATTAGAAGAAATATAACCATCAAGATCTTTGCACTTTTATAATATGGGAAAGTAGTTACTTGTTTGGTATCAGCACTTTGCCAACACTGGAAACAGGTAAAGAGTTAACTGGCTTCTTTCCACACTTCATTGTACGGAATAGGGCGCAATTCGCCCAAAACTCCATTGAACTTATAAATGATATAATGTCCTTGGCCAATGTTATAATTCTGTTATTAC